>CABFWB010007751.1:9446-22456 GCA_902151455.1 Timema bartmani
TGGCGAGTTGGAGAAGTCTGACAGTGTTGGTGTGAAATCAGCCTACCGTGGCGAGTTGGAGAAGTCTGACAGTGTTGGTATGAAATCAGCCTACCGTGGCGAGTTGGAGAAGTCTGACAGTGTTGGTATGAAATCAGCCTACCGTGGCGAGTTGGAGAAGTCTGACAGTGTTGGTATGAAATGGCGAGTTGAAGAAGTCTGACAGTGTCGGTGTGAAACCAGCCTACCGTGGCGAGTTGGAGAAGTCTCCTCTGCTCCTCCGGGTCGGTGGCGACACTCGCGAGGTTCTCTAGTTGTATGGGAGCAAGGGGTGTCGTGATGTCCAGGAACCACGTCAAAAGAGTCCTCAGAGAGCAACTGGGGACCGTGTCGTGAGGCTCCCACGTCTTCACCACGCCTGGAACATAAGTCAGGGTACTTCGCTATGAACCGGTGGCGTGGCGTGTTGCCAGTGTAAGCTGTGCCTGTGAGTGGGGATAATCACTCAGTTGAGCATTTGTTGACCTAATACCAACGACAATGCGTTCACATGTGAAATATATAGACCAGATCCTAGGTATGATTGGTCAAATGGGTAACATAACACGCGTACAGTTTTAACAAGCTCTGATTGACCTGGCAACACTTCACGATAATACACGGTATAGCAGAGCACCTAGAAATGTTTAAAATTCGCCATTTCAATGTGTCTCCTTAAACAAAACATGGCAAAAAAGACAGTACCTAGATACCAAAGAGTAATAATAACAACAATATAAATAATGGGCAAAAATTATGGACCGACTCTGTGGTTTTGTGGTCAGAATTCCTGGCTACAGGTCCAGAGGACCCTGGTTCTATCCCCGGTGATTTCAAAATATATATGTGAAGCAATTGGTCTTCTGGGGTCAAACTCAGCCTCGTGTGGACAAATGAGGGGCTACTTTAATAAATATAAATAGGTAGCAGCTCTGGTCTAGATAACTAAGAGAAACGGCCTGAGGGCATGTTGTGCTGACCACATGATGCCCTTTATTCGCAAATGTTAGCACTATCATTGCTAACGGTGACGGTAGCTCGGTCAATATAGCTCACTTGTGGGCTCGTATCATGTAGTAAAAGATTATTAAAAACAATCTACTCTCAACAATATCATTATTTACTAAATAATGACATATTTTTAAGGTGTACTATGAGTTGTGCATACATTTTATTTACACGGTTTAGCAGTAACGCTACCCTTGGCTACCAAAATTACTTGTCCTTTTAAAAAAGAACAGGCTCAAACGTGGGAAGTGATTCTTTTTAATCATTACGTTTTTAACACAAGGGCTATTAACGTTCGAATTAAAGGTCTAGGTATGAGGAAGATTGTTTTGAGAAATTGGGTTCATACGAGCGTAGATTAAAGTTGGGAAAACCCCAGGAACAAATCACACGTGACCCAGCTGAGATTCGAACCTTGAACTCTCCGTCACCGACAATCTGGTATATTGTGAACGTTACACCTTATAATGTGTGACCACCAGCGTGGTCTTAAAGTTATTACAACTGTATTCGTATAAATAGATAGTTGGTAGGAAAAATTGTGAAGAAATGATATAGTGAATGTAGCCGATCGGGATCAAACCCTGGAGTATATCTTAGTTAAATAACAAAACAAAGTCATCTAAATGAGATGTACGACAAACCGTTGGAGGTATTGTTGGCCTTGAGGACCTGCACTTGCACCGGTACATCCAGGTCGACCCTGATGGTGAGTCGCGAGAGGACGCCGTCAACGATATCCTTCCTGTTGCAGGGGAACACCCCGACGTGATCTCCGGGCTGGTACTGTATCTCCTGTCCAGCATCCAGCTCTAGCAGGAGCGTGGAACGGCTGGGAACAAAGACGGGTAAATACGCAACCCTTGAAACACACGCTCAAGAGGTCAGGGATGATGTTGCGGGTTTAGGGTAAGGATTAGTAAGGTGGGATTTAGAGGAAGTGTACCCGAACTTGCGTGGAGAGGAATTATAGAGCAGCTTAGGGGAAAAAACCTCAGCAGACAGTACTTTCAGACGGGTTTGGAAACCAATCCTTCCCACCAATGGCAAACAAGATAAGACGAGGAAGGTGTCTTTGTCCGCATAGCAGCACTGGTGTGGGTGGACATTTAACAGATACTAACTAGCTACACGTTCTTCGTAAGGGGTGTGCTTTATAACACGACCATGCTTTCGTCCACTGATTATCTTCAAGCAACAAATTTATAGCGATATTATTATTACTGGCTTCCCATAGCTTAGGGAGCTGTAGCTCTGGACGGGCTTAAAGTTAATGTTATATAGTGGCAATTTTATTTCAAGATGGCTATTATATCTACTCTATATCTAGGAACCTTCCAAAGTTGGTCCGATGAAAATCCGATAAGCATAATAAGCTGAGAAAAAGGCCAAAAAATAGTGTTTTGTAGCCGCCATCTTGAAATAAAATGAAGTACTTTAATTATTTTAATTATCTTATATGTTAACCGGACGTCTGAATTATGTCCACGCAAAATTTCAGCACAGATCGGTGTAGTGGTTCTTGCTTGAAAGAGTCACACACAGCCACCATCTTATTTTTATATATTAGTAGGATAACAAATAACTATCAACAAGAATATAAATGGCCATGCAATATCTTTGATTGTTTTGTTTTTTAGGAAGTGTTAGATGGCCATACACACACGTTCCTTACCGCGAGAATGAATGGCGTCTATAAAAATCAAGACGGCCAAGACTGTGTGTTAGTGAAAGCTGCCACGTAACGCGATGGAGTGCGGGAAGGTTTGGGACACTTCTTCCTTTGGAGTGTCGTTTCCTCACACCACGTCATACCACGTGATTTGTTGCGGGTTATATTATTGCTAAAACAATAGTTGCTTACCTTGTATCGCTGCTGTGCAGATTGGTCTTGCGTAAAAGTTGACATATTGAAACCTTCTTGTTGTGGTATTTTGATAAGGCTGGAATATAAAGTGGATGTAAGAGTAATTAGACATTTCAATGTTTTAACTATATTAATCCTCTCTCCTCTCTCTAATGTATCATATCCTCAGGGGAGGGTTGGAGTCATAACACCAGGCCGAGGAAAATGTCCCTTATTACTCTTTTTCTCCCTCTTTACAGAAACACGTTGAGATATTGTGGTATCTGGTGGAGGGAATTATTGTGGTATCTGGTGGAGGGAGATATTGTGGTATCTGGTGGAGGGAGATATTGTGGTATCTGGTGGAGGGAGTTATTAGTGGTATCTGGTGGAGGGAGTTATTGTGTTATCTGGTGGAGGGAGTTATTGTGGTATCTGGTGGAGGGAGTTATTGTGTTATCTGGTGGAGGGAGATATTGTGGTATCTGGTGGAGGGAGTTATTGTGGTAACTGGTGGAGGGAGATATTGGGGTATCTGGTGGAGGGAGTTATTGTGGTATCTGGTGGAGGGAGATATTGTGGTATCTGGTGGAGGGAGTTTTATCGATAGTAATGGCACAATTTTTCCTATGTCTTTAATCGGTTAAAAATCTTCTTCATTACAAATTTATTTTAAAATTCTCATTTGACTTAATAAAAAAATAACCAAGTGTTTTTTTACAACTTTATTCAAACAAGCTTGTTACTAAACATTAAAACTAAGTGGGTGGTTATCATGGATGGGGGACATTCCCCTCCCCCAATAATCTGTGTAATCTGTGTTTTATTCAGAAAAATAAAAATCCTTGTTTGAAACAATACATACATGATTATGTTAGATTTTTTTAAATGACTTATATAATTAATTTCTTTATCATATTATTCGTGGTTTCATTTGGTACAAAATAATGTTTAATATATGATTTAAAGTAAAAATATGTCCGTCCTCCTAATTACTAAGAGCTAATTAGGCATATGATTAAAACCACCTAATATTTTGCCTCTAAACAGCTGAAAGTCAGCAATCATTGTCGTAAAAGACAAAAATCGGCCCATTTCTTTCTTTGTCTCAGGGGCAGTATACAATACAAGGTTGTAATTAAAGCGAAATTTCAATGAATACCAACACATAGATTGCAAATCATTATTCCCTCCATACGTAGCAGCATGTGTGCTGATATTTATTTGTGATATAATATTATGATTGATGTTTCTCTCTCACCGTGATCAAGCTGGTGTTGTTTGGCCTTGACAAAGCGCACTGTGTCCATGGAAAGCTTGGAGCTGAACGTCTCCTTAATGAACTGTGAATCACCCTCGACGTTGAACGCCTCACAAGCTGCCTGCGCGGAGGAAAATTTACATTCATTACAATTCCGGGAGAAACAAACTTCCGCCAAAGTAACAAGATCAGAGTGTTTCTATTTACACCAAGTTCTACTATCCGTCCGGTCTATCCACATCCTTACACTAATGAGGATAGTATTAGGATGACTGTAACCAAGAGTATCCGCATTTTTGTGGATGGAGAGTAGATAAATATTGAGGGGAAAATATTTTTAGTTTATCCAGCCGGTATCGAACCCCAGCTTCCACGCCACTGGTATACCAGACGGGACTGACACCTTAGTCCTGGTACATACCGGAGAGGGTACAAATGATGCCATTTAATACACTTCGTTTTCCTGAAAGATAACGAAAATAACTGGCTTTGTTCCTCTCTGGATGAACGGAGTGTACCAAGACTTTACCAAGATTATTATAAAGGGCGGGTAAGTGGGAGGGAGGTTTTACATGCGGGGGTTCGGGATGATGTCCCCCAATGAGAGATGGGAAGGTACCTTTTAATCATTTAATCCATCTTAAAGTATTTAAGTATTTTTTACATTGCTGGAGCTATAGTTATGCATTTTTTAAGACTCTGAAAATTAAAAAAATTAGCAATCATACTTTTCTGGGGGAATGTGGGGGATTGAATCCCCCTCTCTCCTCCAGTAGGACCAAAACGTATGCATCTGCAGGAATCTTACCGGGAATACCTCCGCGACCCACTTTCTAAACGCCCTCCTCTGTCCCTTCATCTCATCCCCCTCGGCGACCTTGAGAAGACGTTTGCCCCCCAGACGAGCCAGCAAGTGGTCCATGTAGTGGCCGAACGCACAGAAGTTGGGGTACACGCTCGACCCCAGGGCAAACACCGAGTACCTGAGGGAATATTCAGAATTGAATCAAACATTAAACCTACAGGCTGATTTATAGGTGATTATATGCAGGGCTGGTGCAAGCATTTCGTGAGCCTTAAGCGAGACTTAAAATTTCTGACCCAGCTATTTTCTCTATAATATAAATAGACCGCACCCACTGTGAGACGCGAAATAGTAGTAATAAAAAGGGTGCCAAAATACCCGACAAATAAAGGAAAAAAATAATAAAAAAAGTTCAAAAATAACCCCTTAATCAATGTATACAAAAATACTATCCTTTCTTCCCTTTCTTTTCTATTAATACTTTCAGAATCTTCTATTAATTAAATAAAGCGATTCACTGAAAACGCGACCCAAAATGTCATGAAATCATTAAAAGTGATTTTGTTTTAATTATTTAGTTATTTAAGGTATTTAATATGCCCTTAATGAACCGAATTATTATGACAGCACACGAGAATTTCTATGAGCGAGAGCGAAAGGACCCTTCAATTTTGCTGGGAAAAATATTTTCACATACCTTCCAGGGTTCTTTTACATGTCACAATCGATATGGAACTGAAGGCTATACTTCCCCTCCGATGGAAATTGTGCTACGTATTTTTATAGCTCAAGAAAAATCTGTAGATCTTGTTTTGATTTGAACCCACGAGTTCCGTTTTCTGAGGCAAGCACTTTACCCCAAACCCACTGAGTTCGAAAAATTTGTTGTCAATGAATTTTTAATATATTTATATATGTATATATATTTTTTTATTAATATTATATAAGACATTTTTATGCTATTTATTTATTTTGAAATAACTACTGATCTATTTATTTAAATAATAATCTTTTAACCACTAAAAAACTGTGCCTTCATCATGCCATAATGCTCTCCTAGGCGCTAAGTTCTCCTAATGGACGGGCCCAGCCCTGGTGGTGTGGTCTACAGCTGTCACATTTCGTAGACAACACCAATACCTATTAAATAACACTAATAATATAGTAAAATGTTACAAATGCTGACCACCAAAAAATGTGTTTATGTGTTGTTTTTTAAGTTCCTTCCTACAATAATCCTACTAGAAAGTGAGACAATACAGCACACACACCCAACGTAGAGCACTCCCTTACCAAACTTTATAAACATATATGATTGGATAAAAAATCTTAAAGTATTTATTTACTTTGTAAAATCAGAAAACGTAAAAGGATTCACCCAAACCAAAACCTAATAAAAGAGTGGTAACCATTTTCCAATCAAGGAATAAATAAGTATTGACAGATAAATTAACAACTAGATTAATAGAATAAATCTATAAATATTCAATGAGAGGAAATTTAAAAACTTTCCTCCTATCGTGGACACAAAATGGCATGTGGAAGTGTGGCTCGGTCCCACATTTTATGTTTGATGTAACCACACTCGTGATTGGTAACCGACTCATTTTTTACTCGTGCGTCTCATTTGGCATTGCAAAATGTCATGCATGAGCAGTACACAGTTCTCAAAAGTGTTTGTATCCAGTATAGACTGGGAAAAACTGTTGACCTCATACATTGCATTTCTATATTTACAAAAGTGAGTCCAGAGTATATCCCCATCGCATGAATTGACTGTATTACGTTACAAATAATATTATCACTCAATTATAACTGTTATCAATGGTACCAATAGATACCAGCGTGTCGCCCCACTGGTTGCATCACTAGCAGTGTTGAAGGAAATCAGGAAGACACAATAACTTGAAAAATAAATAATGGAAAAATGGACGAATATGTAAATGCCAAAAATTACTAGTTTTCTGAACAATAGTGGATACTCCTACTTTAGATGACTATATGGATTAATGCTATTTATTCAATCTCACCATAATAAATATTTAAACTTTACCTAAATAATCTCAACGTTATAGCGCTTACCACACCAAGTTGTCCCATTCTATCTCTTGGCTTAGCCCCCTTTTCTGCATCGTGCTCTATCAAGTAACAGGTTGTCCCCCTTAATTTTATCGTGCTCTATCCAAGTAACAGGTTGTCCCCCGTTCATTTATCGTGCTCTATCCAAGTAACAGGTTGTCCCCCGTTCATTTATCGTGCTCTATTCAAGTAACAGGTTGTCCCCCGTCCATTTATCGTGCTCTATTCAAGTAACAGGTTGTCCCCCTTACTGTCTCGTGCTCTATTCAAGTAACAGGTTGTCCCTCCTTACTGTCTCGTGCTCTATTCAAGTAACAGATTGTTCCCTGTTATCTACCTTATGTGCTGCAGGGGTTTCCCAGTCATCTGAGCCACGTTCTCCACGATGCAGCTCTTGATGGCGTTGATGTGTTTCATCTGCCTCTTCACAGATCCAGCATCTTTCACTTCAGAGATTATGCTCAGGATGCTGCTCACCGTGTGGTCCTCTGACTCGGATATCCTGTTGGTCGTGTTCATTGTCTCATCGAGGAGCGTTGCCTCCTTCGTGCCCATCTCGAACATTCTGCCGTTCAGCTTGTTTTCCTCCGTCTCGCCTTCTTCCTGCACTTCTGTCAAACTATCCACGATATAACTAGGCAATTTGGAGAAGCTGTTCTTCTTAGCTGCTTGTGAATCTTTAACGACCCCTTTAAGTTCGTTAGTACCATGTTTCTGAGGGCTTACCTCATCAATTGGTGCTGTAACGCCGTGTTCACGAGGAACCGGTGAATCCTTATCTTCACCACTGCACAGTCCCGCGTAGTCCGCTCCGCAACTAGCCTCCTCGCCGCTGACACTGTTTCTTACCTCACTGTCGATAATCACTGCTTCATTTGATTCGCTGTCGTGGTTCTTATTGGAGACATTATCATCGGGAGTGGTCTCTTTAGTGTCTAGTTGGTCGTTCAGCTGCTCGTTTTCTGCTTTATTTCTGTAATTGACTGCTTCAGCCATTTCACTGATTAGTTCTATGATTGAACTTGTTTTCTCTCTGAAACATACAAATCAAATTATAATATTTATAGAGCACATTTATCAACATTAAGATATACAATCCGTTTACTCTGAACTTGACCGATTGCACTATATCCATATCTTATAAGCTGCACCATAATGAAACCCGCCAAGGTAAGCTTGTCACCTCTCAGGGTGAACAAAGTGTACTCCGTTTAGTCTGAAAACTTTGTTTCACTATGGTGAATCGTAGAAGATATGGATATTGTAGTTCAGGGATGTGCAAACTTACCTACAAGAGGGTCAAACTAAAAAATAAAGTTTTACGGGACCATTATTTGTATTAATTAGTCTTTCTAATTTAATTTAAAAAATGATAAACACACATGATAGATTGACATGAATAAGTTTAAATACATTGAGAATGTATAATAATCATAAATACTTTAGTGATTTATAATGTTTTTTTTTAAGTTCATTCACAAGATTTATATGAGGGATGTGAGTGAGATGAATGAAACTGTCAATGAACTTCCAGAATTGTTTCATAATCTGGGTTAAACTGTGAGGAAGTGTTCATCAGTAAGTTTGTTTCTAAGATCACTTTTCCTCAGTTTCCTGATTTAAAACAATTGTTTGAATAGACATAAGGCTACAAACATTGCCATGTATTTTTCGACATGATTTACAAAGTTTGTAAATGTTGATTATATAAAAATACAGTTTTGATGAGTTTAAAAAAAGCCTGTTTCACAACGTAACACATTTTAATTATTTGTCCCGTGGGCCGGATTAAATAAACAGGCGTGGTGGGCCGTATTTGGGCCGCGGGATGTAGTTTGCCCCTTCCTGATGTAGTTAGTCAAGGTGATGTTGCTACTCTCTGACACCCTAACTCAGTCGATAGCACGTCTGCCGTCTGTGCTGATGGTAACTAATTCTATTTTCGGCATGACCAAAAACTATAATTCGTAAAATTAAGGCTTTACTTTTAAGAATAATATCAATCGGTTCAAAATGTGCTCGTTAAATACCTTTCATGTTAAGGTCAATTCACACACTTGACTTTTATACTATTTTTGGATTCAAGGGAAGCATTTTCCAGATTGCAAACAATCAATAAAATATTATTAAACAATAACAGTGGGAGGAAACAATAAAATAAATACAAATATTATTATTAAAGCATTGACTAAATTAATAAAAAACTATTCTAATGCCTTAAAATTATGGGAAGAATCCAATATTAAAAAACAATAATTATTATGAAGATATTACAAAAGGAGTTTTCA
Source organism: Timema bartmani (assembly GCA_902151455.1). NCBI lineage: Eukaryota > Metazoa > Arthropoda > Insecta > Phasmatodea > Timematidae > Timema > Timema bartmani. The sequence goes on from CABFWB010007751.1 coordinate 18,752, forward strand.
TGTGTAATTGATTTTTAATATCGACAACATTCAATAGAGGAAATAAAAACTTCTTAACATAAAATAAATAATTACTAAATCATATTTTATATTTATTTACTGTCTTATATGGCGAAAGTATCGTAATCGTGAACATTTTAGACCTTTTGATTGTGATGAATTTAGACCTATTATGAGGTATCTGACTAAAAAAAATCCGGATCTACAATTCTGTCTTTTGTGCATGTCTTTCTGAGCCTGAGATTAGAGCTGAGATGGTAGAATGTATTTCCTTCAAACATTATATCAAGATCTTGTAAGAGAAAAACGCGATTTTAGTTCTAGCTCTAGAATTAAGGGTACATAGTTAACTAATGACTGACTAAATTTTCAAAATTTTTAAATGTAGTGTTTGATAAGCTCATTAAAATAATATGATAGTTTGTTTATCCGAGGAAAACTTAAATGAGGGATTTGGTTACTGTCAACCAATTTTTGGAAATTTTGTTCCTAAATATACCACACGATATAGTATGTGAGATTATGTCATACCATTTACTAAAAAAGGTCAATGTTAATAGATCAAATTTGTACTTTACAGCAATATTTTTAGGGAAATTAAAGTTAGAAATATCTTTATATAACGTACAATTTTAGATTGGACTCAAAAATAAACAATAGACCCTTTGCCCCCTCCAATAAATAGAGTTTTCAAATTGAAATGTTTTCAAAAGTCTTACTCTCTTAAAACAGTTATCTTTGTCAATTTTTAAAATGTTGATGTTTGAGTTAGAGTGACACAAGCGCAATAGTAAAAATAACGACATTTCAAATAAAATTAAAGTGAAATATATAAATCCTTGGTGGGAGCTACTCAATTCAAGAGGACCATATGTGATGCAAGCTGCTTGAGATGGTAGACCAGTGGTGTGAAGTGTAGTGTTGCCAGTGAAGGCAGAGCTTGAATTGTTCACATCATTCAGTAGAACAGGATGATAAATAAAGTTGTCCGGGAAGGAGTAGGGGTATATAGATTACATGAGGTAGTAGAGGAAGCAAGTCAGAGATGGTACGCCTACTCAAGTAATGAGGGTGGAGGTCGCATGATCAAATAAACTAGACTACCGATGATGTGGAGATCGTGGTTCAATCTCGGTTGGATGTACAGAAGGTGGTTTCCCCTAAATGGTTTATCACTTTTTCTCTCAATGAAAATGCGAGTACACTTCCTCTAAATTAAACCTTTTCATCTCTGACGCATTAGCATAATTGGTACATAAGCTTATAACCCGAATGGCTAGTACGACGCGGCGCTAAAACAAAGAGAATGGAAAGAGTCCCAAGGAGATTGATAGAGGAGTTGTATGAAGGAAAAAGACCGTAAGGGACATTAAGGAGCTGGGAGGAGCAGTTAACAGCAAGTGTGCAAGGGAGAGGAAAATAATGGAAGCAAATAAAGGAAGAAAAATGGTGGAAGGAAAGAGGAAGATGGAGGCATTTTACTAAACTGATCCTACCACATGCGGGAAATAGTTGATGATGATGATGATGACTCCGCAGAACACTCATTGGACAAACATCTTACTTATACTTAGCACCGCGTCTTACTACCCGTTTGGGTTACACGCTTATATACTAATTACGATAATGGGTTAGGAATAGGGAAGGTTGAATACAGAGGAAGTAAACCCTCATTTGCGTGGAGGTAGAGTGGAAAACCATTTAGGAAAAACCACCCCAGTTCACCCGAGTGAGATTCGAAACTTGATCTCCCCATCCTCGGGAGTGTAGCTTAACACGAAGACAAACATCAGCGACAGTATATTCCCATGTGAATGTGTGGATCAGCACCTGTGCAAGACTTGATCAAGACTATATCACACGTGCAAATTTAACAAACTAGGCGTACCTTGACCCCAACACACCATTGCGGTCAATCACCAGACAGGCAGGTAGTTTTACCTTGCCTATTTAATTTGTTTACTTTAAGTCTCAGCTAAAGTGAAATAGTTTTTACGACTTGTTTGACCAACATAAGTAATTCATCAAAAAATCGTGTTTGTATTACCAAAATGTAATTAGTTGCTAAGCATGCACTTCAACTGTCATTATTCACGCCACATACTCCAGTTTATCTTCTGAAGCATCGATCACGACTTGGTTGGACTTCATAGCCTCCAAACTGTGGGCGAATTTCTGAAACACAAAATAAAATAGTTAATCAGATTCGAATCTCTGATCAAACTTCTGTGTTGGGAGAAGTGGTGACGTCATAAAAAAAACTCCCCCATATATTTAACAAAATGATATAAAAATACATATTGCAGCTATGAAAGAAACAAGTGCCAGCCGTATGAATTGTGACTTCTCGGGTCACGAAAATAACCAGCTGCAGCTGACACACAAAATCTTGTATCATTGTACAATCACTTAAGTTATATTCCATTTTCCCCCCTCCACATCTTACAACTCGTCGTGATATCACACGCCACGAAAATAGCTTGCTGAAGCCGACACACAATAGCTTGAATTACTGTAAGCCTATGGCACAAACATCAGAATGCGCTGTATTGATATTTGCTTCACGTCTTACTACCCAACCAGGATGCATTAATTACACTATTGGGGTTAGGGTTTAAGAAGGTTGTACTTAGAGGAAATACACCCACATTGTGTAAGGAAGAGTGGTAAACCATTTTAGAATCAAACATCCTCATTACACCTGGTCGAGATTCGAACCCCAACATCCCCTTCACCAACAATCCAGACTAGGCTAGCTTGACATTTAATCCACGTGCGTATCTATGCGGTTACGTTGAATGTTGTTTACAATAGTTTATGATAATTTACTACTCAATAATATCATATTTATTTTTCATTTAATAATTTGAAAACCTTGAAAACCTACCTTGAAAGCTAGCAAGATTACCTACCATGTTTCCACTATGGATACACCTTTAAGATAGGTCACAGTGTAATACGTCAGTGTAAGGCTGATACCGTTCAAGGTGAAGGGAGTGTACATTTTAATTTCAATTAAACCTAGTGCTAGTTGAAATTTTGCTGGTAAGGGTCATCTAGATCCCCCTTGACTATGTGGTACTTGCTAATACACTCCTCATATCTATTGGGAGAGCAAATTCATTGCACATAGAAATAATATTTTATGCATTTGAAGTAGAGAAAATAAAGCTGAACGTTCTACTGAACGAACCAGTTCAGATATCACCTAATATTTCAACAAGCCAGTAATGACGAGGAGAGCTAGTAAACCATTTAATGGAAAGAATAAGAATTTCCACAAATTAAACTGGATATATAACCTTTTGAAACATTTGGACTGCGCATGCTACACATTTCTATTCTATGTTACCATTCTATTATGTTAAGGTACAGGTTGACTGAGCCATCGAGAACAATAGGGATATTTCATTATAACAATATCGAACGGTTTGATGATGTAATTGTCCCGCGATTGGGAGCCTATTATAATTAAATTGAATGTTTGTTGATATAACTGGTATTTATAGCTCCGTGATCGAGCGCCAATTATTATAATACGGTCGCGCGTTGGGCGCCTATTATAATACTATTGTAATGTTTGATGTATAATTGGTTTTTATAGCTCCGTGATCGAGCGTCAATCATTATATTACGGTATTATTCACATATAATTGCCCCGCGATTGGGCGACAATTATGATGATATGGAATAATATTAGATATA
>CABFWB010007752.1:0-22446 GCA_902151455.1 Timema bartmani
TCGACTTTTTCTCTTTTTGCCCTTCAGTAAACTACCCTTAATTTTAGGGGTAGATATCCAATTCCAAAAACCCCTAGGGGAAACCCTATGAAAACCTAGGTACCAAGTTTTAGCCTGATCGGTAAAATAGTCTAGGCTCTAGTTGGAGGTACAGACAGACAGACGGAAATTAATAAATCACTTTTTCAGATTCAGGAAGTCATGAAACGTCAAGATTCATCAAAATCTCGAGTTCGATTTTTTTGACGATCACAATAGGCTACTTTCTCTACCTGTAAGATAGCGAGAAAGTAAAAATGATCCAGCTTAACAGATAAAAAATACATTGAATTTAATTCTTCACATCCTTTCTTTGTTTGTAGTACTATGTGCTATTTAAATCAAAGATTGAGGCTGGAGGAGATGTAGGCATTTTACTGTACTGACCCGTTCACAGGCTGGAAACAGTTGGTGATGATTATGACGATTTAATCAAAGCTAAGCACTAACTTTATGATTACTATTTCAATACTTATCATTCAAATAATTTAATGTTTTGAAGAAATTGTAATTTTTACCAAAGCTTGAAAGTATTATAAACTTTTAATAATTTTAAATAAATGTACATTTTATTAATTGCTTGGCTAGTCTCTACACAATCAACATACATTTTAAGTTTCAAAAGATCAACTAAATACATTATTTATCCTGTATTTTCCCGCTTGTTCACAAATACATGTTTTCACTTGTTTTCAAGTAATTATTACTATTACTAACCAATTATATTAATGTTGCCAGTGCGAGTGCTGATACATGCAGCTTAGTAATGGCTCATTGTTAAAGTGACTTGCAGAATACATTCAATCGTTTGAATGTGGTGACAGACAGACTGGATCTTCATTTACATGTTTCGAAAACTAAGGTGATAGTTTTTGATAAGGACGGATCAGGAAACGATTGTCAGCTTAGTATAAATGGAAAACTGTTCGAACCAGTGAATGATTTTGTGAAACTGGGCAGATTGTTCTGTAAAAATGGAAAGATAGATGGGGAAACATAAGGCTGCTCCACGATGATACTTCTGGTCCGATGTGTGCTACGTTAAGTGTTATCCTTGGTGTGACAGCTCTTGTGACAATATCTTATTTTGGTGGAAACCCCATTCAACAGAGTCAAGTACTATTCTCTCTGTAATTTCTTAGACTTGGTTTCCCTTGACATTTGGAAACAGTCGCAGGTTTTTAAACTCCAAACATTCTTCCCCTCTCCTAGCGTGCAAGTAATCCCGGTCTGCCCATGACAAAGCGGCCCGCCACGTTCCAGCATGCATCAGGCGTGTGGCGGGTCTGTCCCCCCTTAATTGCCTTTTATTGAATTAAGGCGGGAATGTAGATGGCACCACCTGCAACCACTCACGTTCCTCCCTCTCCTCCACGTCCACTCAAGTTTTCAACACATATTTCAAACTCTAATGCCCCCAATTTGTTTAATGGGTTAAATGAATTACTCTAAGTAGGGTCTACATTTTCTTCCAATCAGACTGTGATCTATTTTTGCAACTAATGACTAGAGCCCCGTAAAAATTGTTTTATTTTTTAGTTAAATTTCGTTTTTTAAATCTAACTTTTCGGTGTTATTTCGTGTTTATTCAAAATTACAAGTTATCTAAGGTGTTTATGTATTATTTACAAATTGAGACAATGTATACAAAACTAAAGTTTATTATTGGAACCACTCGCCTCGGTGACGTAGTTGGCTAACGCGCCAGTCGTGTTGAGCCAGACCACCGAGGACGGGGAGATCGAGGTTCGAATCTAGGTCGGGTGAACTGGGGGTGGTTTTTCCTAAATGGTTTTCCACTCTCCCTCCACGCAAATGCGGGTTCACTTCCTCTATATTCAACCTTCCCAATTCCTAATCCATTAGTTTAATTAGTACTTCAGTGTATAACCCGAACGGGTAGTAAGACGCGGTGCTAAATAATAATAATAATAATTATTATTATTATTAGAACCTTATATATTTGCTTTAAAATTCTTTGTCAAGTTTGTAGCCTAACGATAGCTTACACTACCACAAAATACTAATCAAATTATAGCATGGTCAAAACTTCTGCTTAATTTCTTCTTAATTTCGTGTTTATTTAAAGATTTATTTTTTTAAAAGAGGTGCTATTTTGTTTTACAGGAAGATTTGGTGTAACAAGCCAATTTTGTTTTATTTCGCTTTTCACAAACATTGTAAATTATATCCAAAAACTATCAAAGGAAAAAGTACTTGATTCAATCTTTGTCTGGCACTTTTCTTTTTATCGCGTCTCACAATTTTTACGGGGCTTTACAATGACTGACAATGGCACGGGAAACCACACAAACAAGAACATATTTATTTTAACTGAATAAAACCCAACTTTTCAGGTTTGTCTATTAGCTGGAAGAAGCAAGAAATAAAAGGTAAAAATAGATAGCGTCTACATTTTGAATTAATTGAGACAAATAGGAGTTAGGACCAGATATCAAAGAACATTATGCCATAAAATATCACCAAATATATCGTATGTTCTTTTATTATTATTTAGCACCGCGTCTTACTACCCGTTCGGGTTATACGCTTAAATACTAACTATGCTAATGGATTAGGAATTGGGAGGGCTGAACCCGCATTTACGTGGAGGGAGAGTGGAAAACCATTTAGGAGAAACCACCCCCAGTTCACCCGACCGAGAATCGAACCTCGATCTCCCCGTCCTCGGCAGTCGAGCTCAACACGACTAGCGCGTTAGCCAACTACGCCACCGAGGCGGGTATCGTATGTTTTTGTCGACACTAAATATATACTTTTGAATGGACATATCTAACATCTATAAAAAGTCAATATATATTTACTTTCACATATTCTTACATCAAGTCATTCTATCTTCAGCTTTCACTTTTGATAGATATTATAAAATAAAACTAATAAAAACGTAATATATTATCAATGTGGACATCAAAATAATGTGTTTGTATTTTATAAAATGTGCTATTATTGTAATTTCACAAGAAAATAAAGTTGAATAGACTAAAAAATATAAAATAAATATATTGGACTCCACGCTAACCAGGAAATGTGCTTATCTTTAGGGAGACCTAAGATATGGTGCAGCTTATATGAGCAGGCCATAGTGTAATCCGTCCTTTCAGGGCAAATAGAGTCTACATTCGACACAAACTATATTAATATTATATTATTGATTAAATGTATATTACCGGTCTAATCTAAGAGGCTGGAAGGAGAGAGGAGGGCTCTGTATGCCATGTTTTAATACCCGTTTAGTCTATCCGTATTCACACTGTTGGAGTATGGATGATAATGTAGAATTAAAAGAAAATGTACTCACAATTTGGTTCAGGGAGAGGGGAAAACATCTAGGGAAAACACTCGTATTGGGTTTGAACCCCTATCTCCCCATCAGTTGTTAGTTACATTCACAATAGCTCGGATACAGGTGGGGAAAAAAGTTATTTGTGGAGAAACTACCCCTAATTTACTCGACCTCCCCATCATAAAAAAAACTAAGTCAATTATAATAGTGACACTTTAAACCTAGTCAACGTAGTAATATGAGAAGGATAACTGAGAGTAAATGCACTCACATTTGCATAGAGGACGTGGGGGTGAAAACGAAAGCTAAAATCGTATGTTGCAAAAACAAACTAACACAGCAGACCTCCCCAGTGATATATTGGAATTCAAGTATGACGTTTTAGACAACCTGACCACCATTAGAGATAAACCTATAAATACAATAATAATGAGGAGCAGAGGACCAACTAAATTATTCCTTGGATTGAAATGGTCACAGAATCTCTAGTTTTTTAAAACCCCAAATAGCTAAGAAAGCATGTTTTATAATCTAAAATTAAATTTTACACATCTTGTTTATGACTGTAGCTTATAAGTTATAATATTCAATGATACACTCTTATAGAACATTACATTAGTGACACTTATTCCTGGCAGTGGTTTGAAACACGTACAGTACATCCTTTAAAAATTTAATTGCAGTTTAATTAAATCTAATCTTAATAAAATGAGAGAATAGAAATTTTAATTTTTACTCATGGAAATTCTTTACTTTCCATTATGTTGCCCATTTATAAAAATGTTGATTTCATAATTAAGACAACTAGAACACTTATTGTATTGTATTTCGTAGTTTTCTATATCGTTTTTTAAAGCAACTGTTATTATAAGTAAGTTGATATCTCGCCTGCTATAAAGGAATGCAAAATTCAAAATATACAAAACAATAATTTTACCGGCTGTTCTTTATGGGTGTGAAACATGTTCTCTTACCTTACATGACGAAAAGAGATTTAGGATGTTCGAAAACAAGATGCTTAGGAAGATATTTGGTCCAAAAAGCTACGAAAATACTGGGGAGTGGAATAGTTTACATAATGATGAGTTATATACCCTGTATTCATCACAATATATTGCTAGGGTAATGAAGTCTCGTAGATTACAGTGAGCAGAACATGCAGCGTGAATTGGAGATTTTAGAACCTTGTTCAGGATACTGACTAGCAAATATTATCGAGTTTCTAATATCATAATGTAAGTACGTAGCAATTACAATTGCGACAGAAAGACTTATAGTAATCAATTATAGGAAAACAATGTATTTAGTTTTTAAATGCAAATATTTATTCATTATTTACCTCTTACTTCTCGTCCAGGTATCATGCATATTTACATTAATGGAGTAAATACCAAGAAGGTGTAACTTAAAGAAAATGTGGCCGCATTGGCGTGGAAGGAGAATGTGAAACGATGTATGAATAACAACCTCAGTGTACCCATTGGGGATTCAAACTAAAATCCTACTGTTCTGGGTAAATTAAATGATACATTGTTTATATGTCCATCTGCACTAGCCGGGAATATCATATGACTTTGATTGATATCAAAATAGAAGATAATATGTCACGACCATTGCTACAACGTAACAAAAACTAAACATTAAAAAGAAGTTTAGCATCATGGCTTACTACCCGTTTGGGTTACATACATATATATATATATATATAACGATCATTCTTTTTATATATATAACGATCATTCTTTAGGGATAAATAATAATGAATTTAGGAGAAATGTACATGCATTTGCACGAGGGAACGTGGAACCCTATTTTAGGAAAAAACACCTTTATTATACTCGACCGGTATTCAAACCCTAACCACCCTGTCCTCCATCCAGTTTATTGAGAGAGTGGCATCTTAAGCCATTCTGCCAACGAAACGGATCTAAACATGTTGATTTTATGGATAATTAACTGAACGTTTTAATCAATATATTCACAGGTTTTTTCTATCGTGACACAGATGACCAGCAGGCATGTTGAAATCCAAGTTCGGGCTCCTTATGTGTAGATTATTAGTCCCTTTGGTGGTACGTAGTATTACCCAGGGTACACCACAGGAGGTTGTCTACAAGTCGTACCTACAATGAGATGATGTGTTGATAGTGATTATGATATTATTATTATTATTATTATTATTATTATTATTAGCACCGCGCCTTACTACCCGTTCGGGTTGTACGCACTTACGCTAATGTGTAATGGTAGGATGATTGTGAGATGAAATGTAGGACCTACAGGTTAACGTGGAATCCGAACCACGGTGGAGGCCTGATATTCCTCACATTCACAAGTTGTGATTAATACACGTCTTGTCAGAGCTGAAGGAAGGGTTTACAAATCAGATAAATCTGTGCCGGGGCCGAGGATTGAACCCCGGACCCTCAACACAGAAGTCTGACACCTTACCCCTAGACCACCAGGTCACCTGATTATGATGTTTTGGAGCCGGGGTGAGTCTTAACCTAAATTAAGCCTAATTTACTGCCCCCTGTTGACCGTTGGGATCATTAACCTCTTGTTAGATATACTTATGGTACCAGCCGGGAATCGAGCCGGATACCCCTAGATTCGTAGTCAGATGCACAGACCACCACACCATGGGGCCGGTTATTCACAGATCATTGTCGAATACACATCAAATCATGAATTTTGTTAATATTAATAATAATTTGTTTAATGCCCGCAATCCTAAAATAATAGCTAGAGTATAAATAGTACTAAGCTAAAGCCCCTCGCCCCCAGCCCCTGCGATGACCCCGGTCATATCATCTTACTACCAAACCATTGAAGCCGGTGGGTGTGTTAGAGATCTGTTCTGTAATACCCATCAATACCCCATGACGGCCCTAAACTCTGTAATTGCTAGAGAAGGGGAGGAAACCTCCTAAACACGGGCAAGGGGTCGCGTTGCATTGTGGTCACGCGGGCGGTAATTCTGCCCGGATACTACGCCCTCGGGGGACCGTGCCACTGAGCTATAGTTTAGAACCCAACGTTTACAACCGCAATTATGGAGGATAAATCTCACTATCTGAGCTTCGCCGACATTTTTTGTTGTTGTTGTCAATTCTCCCTTCGGCAATTTGTAATATATTGTTTGTATGTGGAAATATGACTCTCATTCGTGTTAGCTGGTGGGGTAGTTAATGTTATTTTATATTTCAGAAAAAACAAACAAAAAAAAGTGAATGCAATGAAAGCCTTAAAGGTCATATATAATTGTGATGCTGGGTGTAATCTGTCATGCACTAGTATTATGCTTGAAGCAATACATTTTTTGGGAGGCTTTAGTATTTTCCCAGGGTATTTACTGTGAGCTATTTAATTAGTCAGAATATGTGCGTTTTTAAAATTGTAATTTTTAGATTCATGTATACAAATATATATAGGCCTATATATTTTAACGTTTAAAAATAAAATATAAATATTTAAAACATCATTTGAATAAATTGGTTTAGTTACTATAAAATCAAGATTTTTTCAACTATTAATTTAGAAAAAAAAAACTTCAGCTGTCGAATCGTCAAAGGAGTCGCTCTCATTGGAATAGACTGAGTTCGGGGGCTCGTATCCCGTTGGGGTGTATTTGTGTGGGGTTTGGAGTCTATCTGTCCAAAATTATTTCCCACTGTCCCTTCATTTAAATATGACTATATTTACTATAAATTCAACCTTTATTATCTTTAACACATTATAATAACAACTACACACGATAAATATTAATACGTGGGCTAAAAACTAAATAAAAATAATATCTTAAGATAAGTTCACATTAATTTCCTTTGCTTGCTCTGTCAAAAGCTATGTCCATGTTCCCCATATTACTATAAGTCCAAGAGAGACAATTGTTTGCAATTGTGGAGGTGAAGGTGAAATTTAGGGAATGAATTCCAACATTTGTGTAAAGAGAAAGTGGGAAACCTTTTAGGAAAAATATTTCTTACTACACCCGGTCATGATTCAAGGCCTGGATCTTCCTATCATCAGCACACCAGACAATGTGAGATAAACAACTTTGTTTACATGTCACCAGTGCGGTAAACATAGTTAAATAAAAAATCTAATTTGACTTTGAGATAGGTTATATAAATATATTAGTCTTTACAAGTTACAATAATTGATATTCTTTAACACAGTCACCATAGCTTAAATTTCTGATAACATTTTCCAAGAAAAAAATTTCAAAAAATAACAGCTCTAGTTAAGACACATATTCTACTTGATACCTAAGTCTACATCGATGGGTACAGCCCACTTTGGGAAGTAATGGTCTAAGGCTTCAATCTCGTGTTAGACTGGCCTTCTGAAGACGGGTAGATCGTGGTTTTAATCCCGGTTAGGTCAACTGTGGGTGGTTTTTCCTAAACGTTTTCCCACTATCCTTACACGCATGTGTAGGTAGATTACCTTTAAATGCTTCCTTCCTCATCCCTAATGCTGGGATCACGATCAACTTAGCGTTAAATTAACGTAACTTAACGTAACGTTAACTTAAAGTTAACTTAACGTATGTGTGATCACGATTCACGTAACTTAACGTAACAACTCGAGCCAAACATCTTCATTCTCGAGTATGATCTGTGATTTGTACTAGTTTTACAGTGATGATCTGTGAATGTTTATAGTTTTCAATCGATATAATAAATATCTATTACAATTTTTTTTGGATAAATTTAGCTTTCCTATTTTAGTGTAATTATTTTGTTTCAATGTCTGATCACTAGAACTTACGCTAAAGAGTAAACATTAGTCATAATACCAACAAATGAGTTACTAAATATCCCTGATGACGTCACGCCCATAATGATTGGCTGGCTAGATCACGTGATACCCTTCAAGTAACGTAACGTAAAGTAAAGTAAAAGACCTCCCAGGACATCTCTTACGTTAAGTTAACTGCAAGTCAACGTTATATATATATATATATATACGTATAACCTGAACAGGTAGTGAGATGCGGAGATAAGTTATTTCGAAACAAATACAAGCAACACAATCTTATGACCAACAAATGGTTTAGTTCCCCCTTCAACATTGAACCAATTATAACTGAGGCTTTAATATCATAATTTTTAGTATTACAATTGAAAACCAATTTCTAAATTCTTATTTTATTTAGTGATTTTTGTAAATCGTAAAATAATCAAAGATACCGTAAAATCTGGAAGTTTAGTGTAGTTATACTTTCATACATGTTATGTAAAATTCCGGGTAGCTGACTGCTATTGACATACACATGATAACCATAATGAGCTATTTTGTATTTTATAAACTCCAGGGGAAAATTGATTTTAACTTTCACAATCAAAGTGGAGGGGGGAAAATTACCTCTCAACCAAAACTATGAAACCTTCGAAATATTTTATAAATGATGAAACAATTCAATAATGAAATGAATGTCTATGCTAGTGATATATAAATTCATGTCGTTTGACATCCCTATTCAATGAAAACATTTACAAAGGAATCATATTCTATATGTCTGGGCAAAACAATGGACGGTGTAATTTGATAAAATGATTCGTGGAAACCTCTCAAATCGTTAATTTGGTCCTTTCATTTGAAAACAATACTCATCAACAACGTTTACCTGTGAGTTAACCTCCACATACCCTATATGCTTTCATTTATACGTTAACGTGAAATTAGTGAGCTTTGATAAATGAACTAAAAATCAAGTGACTATGTCACTATATATCTAGAGACAATATTGAAAACTATATGATAAATTTACTAAAAGTAAACGTCAGTATAGAATTTATGACAAGTATTCGGCCTTAATAAGTTTGAAAAAAAAAGTGCTCTAAACCCTTTTATCATATTTTGCAAATTATTTCGTGTGAATTTAAATATTTTAAAATTAAATTAATAAACAAACTAGTACAAGATTAAATAAATAATATATATTATTATAAATGTATACATATTTATGGCACTAGGATCTCAAAATTTTACTGTCGCACTTAAAAAAGTACGCCACCTACCTTTGTCTTGATTTAGTTCAATCCAGTCCACCTCATTACATTCTAGCCCTATCTTAAGCTAGTTCTATCCAGTCCACCTCATTACACCCTATCCCTATCTTGAGATAGTTCTATCCAGTCCACCCTATTACACCTTATCTTTAACTTGAGATAGTTCTATCCAGTCCACCTCATTTCACTATATCCTTATCTTTATCTACTTTAATCCAGTCTACCTCATTACACCCTATCCTTATCTTAAGATAGTTCTATCCAGTCCACCTAAGTATACTATATTTCTTTCGGGTGCGAATATATATATATAAATCATGTATATAATAATATGTCATATAGTATAACCTATTACATTTAAAGTATATTTTAATGTTATATTATATATTATTTATATTTTATATATGCTATATAATTATATATTACTTATCATATATATATAATTAAATATTACATATATCATATATAATTATATTATAATATACAGTTTAATATCGAATAATATATTATATATATTATAAAATTAATATATATTAAATTAATACATTTAATTTTAAATAATATAAATATTATATAGTATATCAAATAATATATATATATAAATAATATACATACATACTATTAGGTTAAGAATTTGAGTATCGGGTTGGGACCTTAGAGTGTTATAACCCTCAAATCCATATATTCCTTAAGGATATTCGAGATTCGAGTATTCTAGAAAATATGCCACGTGCCAACTTCTATGCAATTTGCTGTACACGCATGCTTGACAGCTTTGCTATCCTGGTGCTGTACGCCGAAACTTTGAACACAATTTTTAATAGTATCAACATAGCTTTCCGGATATAAGTACACAGGAATTTTATATTACTTTTGGTTCAAACACGCTATATGTGCAGTTTGGGATATGAGTTTCTGAACAGCCTCTGTATATATATATATACATAACTCTAGCCACGTGATCCCTGTTATATATGAATTATAGCTCTGATACGGTTTACCAGTATAAAGAACGAGTCCCTAGTTCGATTCCCGGTGCTTTCAGAATTTTTCTATGTAGCAGTGGATCTTGAACGGGGTTAAACTCAGCCTGGTGAGGACAAAAGAGGAGTTTCATGAATAAATACGTATCAGATCCGGTCTAGAAAATTGAGATTAACGGCAGGAGGTCAAGTTGTACCTAGAATAACCTAGAACGCAGAAACGCATCGAGGTTACTCTAGTTGTGCCAACCATATGACACCATCTATGTGCAAAAGTTGACACTTTCATCACTAATGGGAGCGGCCGCTCAGTCGTTATGAGCTCGCTTGAGGGTTCACAACATGGATATTTTTTTATGTATTTTGTTATTAATAGATAATTAATTAATTGTTAACTTTTAATAAACAATAGATTAGTACAATATACACCCTATATGTGTTACGTAAATGTTTTGTATTCATAAAATAACAATTGGATATTATATATTTAAAAAAATATTTTTGAGTTATTAAGAAACAGTTTGGGTAGTTAAATAATGTCCATATTTAAGAGGTAGCTAAGTTATTTTAGGTTAACTCATATATTGGCGTCTAAAGGTTTTAATATAAGCATTTATATTTAAAAAAACTTTCAATTTTATCAAAAATAAATTTTAATTTTTAAAACAGTTAATAACCTATTATTTGTGTGTAAGTTGGGTTAGGGGTCTTTGACACAGGAAAAACACTTTTTTTTTTTATTATTCAGAGTGACACATGTAAGCACGCGTCCCTCAAAACACACACGCGCGCACTATTACATACTCAGCGATGCACCTGGTAAACATAGCCCCGATAAGTTACCCGTCTCATTAATAAAAGAAGACATTGACCTTCTTCAGAAAATAACAACCATTTGCCATTTAAAAAAAAAGTGTATTAACTACAAAGTGTGGTTCCAGCTTGAACACTGGGTGTGTAATGTGGTTTAGGGAAGAGAACCACATTTTTTACATTATCATTTCTCCCCATTAAAACCTTACAACCATTGATACGTAATGGAACATGTCTAACTGATAATTAAGACTAACACAAAATGGTATCCATATTAATTACCCGCGTCATTGGACAACCGGACCATAAAGCGTCATTCTGATCCAGTTTGGTTCGTCCACAGGTGGGAGGTTCAAGGTTCCAATCCCAACTGGGTATACTAAGGGGTACTTTTTTTTCCATAATAGTTTCTTATTGACCACTCCACGCAAATGCGGGTATATTTATTCTTAATTCTACCTACCGTACTCATACTTCGTCAGTGGGAATATGTGGATAAATTCGTGACTAACAAAAGTTGAAAACTATTTGAAAATACAACATTAGTATTTTTGGTGGTTCCATCAATACATTAATATAAGGATACAAGGTTTGATTCCCGTTGAAGTTGATTTGCCAAAGGCCACACCGCTGGACACGCGGTCTAAATGTCAAGCTCATTTATTCTGGTTTGTCAGGGATGGAGAGGTTGGGTTTCGAGTCCCATACTTGTGTACTGAGAGGGTTTATTGTTAATTTGTGTCCCACTTTCCCTCCACGAAACTGTGGGAACATTATATATAAACTATACCATCCTCATCTCTACTCCACTAGCGTGATTGATAAATACAGGCCCCCGTCTAGCCCAAACAATGAACTAGATAATAAATATTAATAACGCTAATAAGTTAGAGATAAGGAAAGTGGAATTTGGAAGAAATGTATCCGCATTTTTGTATCAGTAAAATACATCTTCAGTACACCCGACCAAGATTCGAATCATTATCTCCCGTTTTCGGTAATCCAGTCTATTGCGAGAGGGACGACCGAAATGGTTAATTATTCATATATATATATATATATTATCACCGCGTGCCTTAGACCATACGTCCACTGAAGTGGTTGTTAATAACAACTAAAATTTAAGAACCTGTCTGGGGAAGTGTACACTACATATTGTGTTTTGTGTTTATTGAGCTGAACTCAAGTCTATATAAATGAATTGTGAGAGTTTAACATGAGAGGGGTAGTGTGAGGGGTGAGGGGAGGGTTTTAGGTTATTTCCGCCTGCATCCTCGCTACATACATGACATGACGCTCGCCACACACGTGCGCTACAACACCATTTGTAATAGTATTTGCTGGATGCTACAGCACACTACAGTGTGACACACCGACACACCGGGGAGGGACAAATTATTGTACTCGTGACTCAACAGGAAGGTCGGGCTTCTAAGGTTCCTGGCAGGAACACACCTTAAACAACTTTTCACTGTTTAAGGAGAATGGAGGGGACTCGAGTTGGTTCAGTATCTTTACCGTTTGTATAACGATATTACATTTCTGGAAAGATTGAATAAAATATATCTACAGTTAATGTACATATTATTTTAGTTGTATACATATTGTAAACTCAATAGTTCTTGAACGTTTGTCAAGGTCATTCTCAAATCTGAACTGATACGTTTTAAATGAACCGTAAAGTCCTATTCAAATGTTACTATGGTCATTACAAATATTCAAGAACTGTTGAGATTACTAACTAAACGTACTAAAGCAATATTTTATTTATTTTGACCAAAAAAAGGTTTTTATTGCTATAAAAAGTAAATTATAAAAATTAGGAGACAAACTCATGTTCATTTTAACTCATTTTTAAGGAATGGAGACATAAGTTTTTTTTATTCATCCATCGCGTTTTACTACCCGTTCGGGGTCGTTCATATTTATGATGTAAGGATCAGGGAGGTAGAATTTAGAGTAGATGTACCCACATTTATATGAAGGTAGTGTACGAAACAATCAGCACATCCAGCTGAAATTAAAAAAAAACCTACCTTCTTGCCACCGGCCAACTGAACTCTATGAGCCTGGCGTTTAATCTGCGTGCCCCCCAATACGCAGAGTGGCCTGATAGGTATGTATTTAAGTAACTTTCTAAACTGTGCTGAAAAATTATTTTCACGCTATAAAAAAAGTTTACTTTTAAAAAAGATAGCATATTATGCTATCTAGTACTACTCCCTAGAAGCAACGTCAGCAGTGCGTCTGTGTATTGAGTTAGGGTTACAGGTTCAATTCCCGTTATGGTCAGAAAAAATACACTGAAGAAATAAGAGTATTTTATGTTTCGTAGATGATATAAAATCACGATCATGGAATTGGGTGTTGTATACATTCTAAGGTTTGTTTAGTTAATACATTCAACACAAACTTTATTAAGTATTTATTTTATGGAGTTAAGATTATATAAAAATAAATTCGAGGAATTGCATCAGCAATAGTGTGGATAGAGGATTGTAAAGCCCCAGTGATTAGATACAGGCACTCCCTGTACATACATCTGAGATTCGATCCTAGAACTTACCACCGTGAATACAATCTAACGCAAGCTTGACTCTTTGAATAACGTTAACAGCAGAGTAGTTATAGTGTCAGGTGAATTAGTTTATAAGTCATGTGATGATAACATCATCTTGTTTTGAAACTAAACGTTAAACACTTCTAATAAACCGAATAGCTCCACATGTTCCTGATGACAAAAAATGGGGTGTGGCTGTGTCATGGACACGGCCGTGTGTTGTACGTGAATATGTTTAAACTTAAACGAACATCGTAGCTTCTCCGAGTCAAAAGTTATACTAATTGCAAATCTCGATACGCAGCAAAATAACATCAACATGGCAGCGCTTCCCCCTCCGCCGCGTGCGATGCGTCACTGTTCTCGCTTATCGTAATGAATTCTTTGATCCTTTAGCTATCCAGTGGTATAATTTAATTTTGGATGTAGAGGAAANCAAACTGTATCCCCCGATTTTGTTATCATTAGGTTTTTTGGATTGCCCCCGTATGGTAGCAAATTTAAAGACGTATTCACGTCAAAAATATATTTTCTTTGCCTCATTCGTATTTATAAATGTACAGTACGATTTTCATAGAAAGAGCCTATTAGAAAATACAAATATAATTTTTTTGCGGTCAGCATTGATAACATTTGACAATATTATTATTATTGTTATTTTATAGGTATTGATAATATCTGACCAAAGCAAAAGCTACAGTTTAGACCACTTTATATATGAATACCTGAAAAATAAAAACTAGTAGCTTTTCTAATTGTCAAATAAAACCCCTCTTATAGAAATTGGACCTTACTCGGTAGATATGATATTCTTCAAATCTGATGTAAGCCGTAATAATGTTTTCATAATTAGCCGGAGTTTCAGATTTTGCAAGCGTTTCACCTGAAGTATAGATTCAGGTTTCTGATAGACTTCGGCTGGATTTAAGTGAACACACTTGTGTTTCTTACACATGGGCGATGTTTTCCAAGTTCATCAATTATATCAACCTTTTCTTAAATAATTATGGAAACTAGCACTAAATAAGCAAAAGAAGAAGCTACTAAGAAAAATAGGACGCGTATTCATACAGTAATTGTGTTATTTCTTTGTCTTGGTAACAGTTAATATTAACAATAAAAATAATATTATTTCAGAAAATGATTTGTATACATCTAAACAAAAAGTATATTTGTATATAAACAAAAAGTACATTTGTATATAAACAAAAAGTACATTTTGGATACAACATTGATTTTTAGACGATACTTGGACTTGATCACGACAACTGCTGAAAAAACCTACAACACATGGGTAGTAATAAACGGCCATTGGTATTAAATCAGGAAATAATTTGCTACTATATTCTGGATATTCCTTCTTACAGAGCTTCAAGTCCCAGGAAGTGATGAAGAACAGTTCAAGAGCCACTACTAGTCTGTCATATAATAAAGACTTCAAACAAAGAACCTTAGAAGTAAAAATAATGTACGTAAGCTCTCCGTGAGGGTGCAATAATTGATTTATAAGGTGGAAAGTGTGTGCTTCAGCGAATGAAGAAGTAAGTCTTCTGATAAGATGACATCTGTACCACCCTCAGCCCCCAAACCACCCCTCACAGATAGACGACCGTCACGGTTTACTGCTGTCTTTTCAGGACTACCGGGTGAAGCCTCAAGGTGTTGTTTTGCTAGCACAACCCCTGGACAAGTTGTCATACGTGTTGGTTAGATTGAGAGTAGTCCATCCTGGAGGGACCAGATACACCAATTCAATCCTAGGACAGACTTTAACACTTAATATATTTTCCGAGGGAGATGAAGGAATTACGAAGAAAAACTTTATCTCGCTCTGCTCCGGTTAATTGTCAACCAAACTCTTTGTTATAATATTTTAAGGCGTGAAGGGGCTTATTGGGAACTCATCAGTAACTAAACAATACGCCATAGAAAAAGTAATTGATAGGAACCAATAATAATTCCATCGAACTTTGTGTACAAACTATTCTAGAAACATTAACGCTTTGCACAACCATTAAAAAAAATTAGGATTTAATTCGTAATAATTTTACTTCATTTCCTTAGTATTATTTCAAACGTTTAGGTATAAAACTTTATTTTACCCATATTTTTAATAAACAAATTTATTGAAAATACAATATAGATTTAGGTTGCTTACTAAATGTTCACTTTTAGCAGAAAATTAACTATAAAAAATAGGGAGGCTACAAAATTTTAATAATCCCACCAATATCCACCATACATAGCAAAAGTGGTCGTTAGATTTATTTTTAATATTAAAAGTATGTAATTAAATACTCTACTATTTTGCTTGAACCAAATAAGTGTACGAGTAAATAAAGCTACAACATAAAGTAACTTTTAATTACAGAAATATTTATTCTACTAGATTATAAAAAAATGATCAAAATGATCAAAATAAAATTAATAAATATGTATTATAAACTCTCTCCAAAAAACAATAACCATTCATTTAAAAAAAATAGAAATATTCTTTAAAATAATTTATGACATAACAAGTTTAGATCTAATGAATATCATTTTTCAAAAAAGTTACTATTTTTACACATAGCTGTTGACTATAATTGTTTCTGAAATATAAATTTGTATGTCTAGTTACAAATAAAAATTTATGTTTCAGAAGAAATTATATTCAACAGTTATGTGTAATAATATTAACTTTTTTGAAAAATGTTATTCATTACATTTAAACTTGTTATGGCGTAAATCATTGTTTTCATATAAAGAATATTTCTATTTAAAAAAAGGATAGTTATTTTTCTTTTGGAGGGATTTTCTAATACCTGTCTACTAATTTTATTTATATTATTTTTATCAAATTTTTAAAAATCTAGTAGTAGTGAATAGATAAATTTTTTTAAGTGTTAGCCTTCACTTAGACGTTTCTCTCTTATACTTTTATACTCTCTTATAATTATTTAGCATATAAATATCCCACCACACCAACCTTACCAGTGTAATATGAGCAACAATAACTTTCTAGTAAATTATACTAAAATATATTGCGCGTCCAAAATTGAAACACCAAATAACTAGTAGAAACTAAAAAATTAACTTTAATACTACTTTTTTAAATATATATATATATATATCTGCTAATAGTCTCCTTATTGCAACAAAACTTCATTGTACATATATCTGTACCTTCAAACGCTCTAGCTCGCATAGCTATACCAACAGATATTACCAACACCAGAATAACTAAGTAGTACAATGATTAACAAATACGATGAAAACACATTTTATCCACATAATATATTATATTGTAATTTGACTTATAGCCACACACACAACATAACATTTCAATTAGAGTAAAACTTTCTACTGGTCTGGGACTTTTGTAAGTTAAACATTTGACACACTTCAAGTGGCGTCCTTTTCTCTCGATTATTGATTGGAATCTATAATAGACCCAGTATTATTGCCATTCTGACAAAAATAATGTAATCGTAAACATCACTCTTAGGCTCCTTTCACACGTTCCGATTTTGCGATCGGCCGGGAAATAGTCGGCCAGCGAACTGGTAGCAGTCGAATTGAACCTCGACTGCTGTCCGATGTCGACCGGGCGCCACAGGGCAGTCGCTCATTGTTTTAGATGGGCATGTTTACACAGACCGGTAGAGATGGGCTAAACAGTGATTTTACGATATCAATGACTACAGTGACTGATTTTAAAATATCGGTGATTTATACCAGTGATTTATCACTGTGATTGGCATTCACAGTGTCTTGATGGACCTATGTTTTGTCACTTTCACAGTTTGTTGCAACCACGGTCAAAGCTAGTATTCAGCTGCTGTCCGAGTAAGCGAGTACAATCGAGTATCGAGTATTTCTGAGTACCTACTGGGCATATACTCGAATAGTCCCATGACAATTGTTTGGAAGGAAAACTAATTACTCGGGAGTTTGGCGGCTTGCAATGGAATTCGATACTTAAAGGCCTAATATAAGCTCTTCCTGTCGGCATTGACATTGACAATCGACATACCTAATCTTCAGGTTTCATCTGGGTTTTATGTTACCTGACTAATGTACAGTCAATACAAAAGTATGCGTTTTAAGATGTTTCATAGAATTGAAAAAAAGAGAAAGTAAAAAATTTTATTTAATATTTTATAATGAAATGTCATGTAATTTGGGCAAAAATAGTGGTCCAACAAACATTATGTTAAACTTGAGTACCAATATTAAAACTTATTTGACGTACTATGAGAAACTCTTGTAATTGTGTAATTTATTTAGTGATTTGTTTTACTACAATTAAAATTGATGTGACATTAAAAATGAACATAAAATAATGGCGATTGGTTTAGAAAATGTTGTTTGGAATGCAGGTCATATATTATTATATTGTTGTAGTGTTATTTTATTTTAAATACCGTACATCTAATAGTAGATGAACTATACATCTATTAGAAGCAAATTAACTAATTTAAATATAAAGGAATAAAACTCATAACCACAGCACTGAGACTTAACATTAAATTAAGAGATGCTAGAAAATAATTTGATCAATTATTATATACACACCCTTTAGATTAGACTATAGGATGATTAGGATCATCAATGCATAGTAAATATTAAGTTTTATTTATATATATTTTATTTTATTAATTATTTTAATTTATTATTTGCGATTTTGGGGATAGAACCACCGAAAAAAAGAATAAATGATTTTTTTTGTAGCCTACTTTTAAAAAGAATCCGAATTGTGATTCACTTAGTAATTTCGCTTTTCGATTTTGTTCTTAGCAACAAATATTTTGTATTGAAAACGCATGTGAATGAAACATTTAAACCATTAAGGTAATTTTTATGTAGCAAGCTGATTCTGTTTTTGAAAAATGAGCTCTACGAGATCAAGTGTTTTAAATAGAAATAACACGTAAAACATGCCAGTCATCAAGGTCGATTCTCACTTAGCTGGCGAGGCGAGTATTTACTCGAGTGTCTAGAAGAAGCAATACTAGCTCCGTAACTCGAGTAACTGTTACCATCCAATGCGAGTATGGAGTATCTCCGATCACTGATATCTCAATCACCGATACTTTTGAGATCGAGTCACTGGGAGTAAACGGTGATCAGATGGTATAGGTGAACAAATCACAGTCAGTGATTTATCGCCCATCTCTACAGGCCGGTATTTAGTCGTCCGACACCCTCCTGAGCGGACACACTTGCTGTGCGGTTGGCGGTCTAGTTGTATGATTATGAAAATGAGTGATATTGACGTAGATGCTGAATTACTGATTTGAATCACGGTCTGTGTTGTGGGACAAAACTTTAGAAAGTTGTAAAGACAGGAAGAAGAAGAAGAAAAAGCGTGGAGAAAAGTTTGTGTACATCTAAAAAGAATTATTCCGTCTTATTTATTCCGAAAATTTAATCTATCTAAGGATTTGATTATTAGGTTTTTAGAATAAGAACTTGCTTGGGGAGAAAGATAAAATGTATTAGGTGCAGAGGAGGTGAACGAGATAAGTTAAAGTGCACTAGCTTTTACTAAAATACTTTCCGTACGGCAAGAATCGGAGTAAAATTGGATAATTATCTTTGCTTAAATTGTCTGACGGTTTGCGGTTGGCAGATATCGGCCGACCGAAAATTAGAACGTGTGAAAGGATCCTTACAGTCCGAACATAGGAACAAGAATAATAACTATATCTACTTTCGCTTATTCATAATTCAAGTCATGTGATCTGCAGCTGTGACTTTTGATAGATTTATTATCACTATCTGTAAAATAGCAATATTAATAATAGTAATTTTGTGTTTTTAATGTTGACTGTAAAAAAATGTGTTTGTATTTTATAAATGTTTCTTCCATCCAAAATCCTATTTTGTAAATTGTCAAAGTATGAACATGTATTTTGTTTATTTGTATCTCCTCTCAAGCTAGTTAGGATTGTGTGTGATAAATCCATAAAGGACAGCCCAAATTGTATCTGCTCCTTGCCTCTATCTTCTTTATTGCTATATAAATAAGTGAACAGTGGCGCCAACAGTGTAGCACGTCTTTTGGTAACTTAATAGAGATTTACTACAAGGGATCGTGTTGGGGGATATTCAAGAGATTTCAGACCAACCTTTTGTTTTGATCGTCAAAATATCATCAGATTGCTATGCGACAAGAAGGGGCAGTAGTTTATTTATTATTTATACTATTTTTAAACTATTAAACTAACGTAAGTTAAAATAATTGTGATGGTGAGGAGGTTAGTTTACAGGGATTGCAGCCACACTAGCGTTTTGAAAACTACCTACAATACACCCGGTCTAGAATCAACACTTAACTTCCTGGAAAAAGGTGACCAAATGTAATGGCTGTATTCCCCACTAAAACGAAAGCTCATGGATGTTGGGTTAATATATCTGTCTCCATATAATATTTTTCAAACCAATCACATAAAATTAATGTAATATAATTTATAGTATATATTCATGGTTATAGGACATGGTCTCTAAGCTTACCAGAAGAGAATAAATTTAAGGGGTAAAAAAAAAAAAGGAAAATATTTTATCTAAAAAGGAATAAATGTAATAGAGAGAGGAGGAGTTCACATAAGAATGCGTTACATACCATGCATTCATCACCAGATATTGTTAAGGCAATCAAATTTCACGGGTTACGGTTGGTAGAACATGCAGCGTGAATGGAATAAACTAGAACCATGTTCAAGTAATTTAATGACAAGCCTAAGGGAAGGAATTATTGGGAATAACTAGCCGCAGTTGAGAGGACATTATTAGAATATACTGAAGGAGATAAGGTAATTGAGGTAGACTGAATAGAACTAGCCTAAGATAAGGATAGATGGAGTTCTTTTATAAGTGCAGCAGTGAAATTTCAAGTTCCTAGTGCCATAGAGGTGGTAAGTATCATACCACTTTAATAAATGCTTGTTAAATAAAGATTGATCACGCTGGTTTACCGTTTACCACACCTTACTTTAACTTTGGAATCCGAGATATAAGCCTAGTGGTAGGGTTTCCATTTCGCTCCCCAAAATAGTTTTAGTGAATTTCTTAAAACCAGTATTTAATTTTGTTCTCTTCCATTGCTTATTTTATTGTTATTCGTTAAGGCTCCTAACAAAATCTAAGAGATATTAACATTTGAGATTACACTCACTATGAGCTAAAAATTAATCTTCCCTCATCTATTTTAGTTCCACTGGAATAAAAATAAACGTCATACTAACGGGAGTTTGAACCCAACAAAGTCTACACACAAACTACTGGTCCCACCGTCTAAACCACTGTATCGTTACATTTGGTCACCGTTAGGTTGAAGTTCTAAGTGTTAGCCGGGTGCATTGGGATGAATGTTCACATGTGAGTTGTCCATATTGTGTTTGTTAACATCCTCTCTCTAGACATAGCGGGTGCATTTCCTCTAAACCTACCTACTTCTAATATAGATTGATGATAATAAAATTAAGGACACAGCTGACATCATTACAACTTTCGAATAAAAAATATTTAAATTCATTGAGTACAATAAAGCCTGATATAATGAACACATTGAAACCAAAATTATACTTTAACAGATAAACATTATTTATAGTTAGTTAAACCAATACAGTTAGAGTTAGAGGTATTTTAAGAATAAAAAGCATATACATTTGGAGGTAATGATGGCCATGCAAAGATGCCAGTATCACCAAGTCTGGTTTTCCAGTGAGAGGGAGATTGGAGTTCAAATTTAGTCTGAGTGTACTGTACATTTTATAAAAGGTTATTCACTCTATTTCCACGTAAATGTTGGTTCATTTTCCTCAAATGATCTCTTCCTTAGTCCTACTCCCCTAGTACTAATATTTGGATGTATAAGACGAGTAATAAGACATACAGCACGGAAAGTATACACATACGAACCAGTGGCGTCTCGTGACCAAAATTCTTAGACCAGCTTGGAAGGGGTGCCCCCAAGCTTAAAAGGGGAGGTCCCAACATTTTTTTAAAAAAATTTATGCTTCAAGAACTTATTTGGATTCTTTTTATGATAGCTGTGGCTTTGGTCATCCTTCTGTTCTGTGATTTACAGTATAGACATATACTTATAAACTTTCGTTTGTTAGTTTTCACTGATACACATATAAAAACAAAAACACCTGCTACAATAAACTCCACAAAACTCTAGAGCCCGATACAACGACACAACTTCTTGTATAAAAAGTTGTGCAAGAAATTGTACAATATCTTGGTCACATGGATTGCACACAAATTTTAGCCAGTGACTGTTCACACGGTATTTGTGATGGCATACAATATTTTTTAAAAAATAGTGGCGTTTTGGCCCTTTTGATGGAAAAATAATGATTTAATGATTTGGAAATAATTGGTATTTAATGTAAATAATTTCTTAATCATTCCTAAGTATTATTGTAGTAAAAAAAAATGTTTTTTCAATTTTTTAATATACTTTTAAAACAGTTGAAAACCTTTATATATTCATTTTGGGGTTTAACCTCCTTCAATTAGATTTAATTATTTGTTTGTTTTCAAGCATTTAGGGGTTTTTCTTACAATCACTCTTTTTTTTTTCAAGTAACTGTCTAGCAGACGAAGTTTTCGTGTTTACATTATTAATTACCCCTTTCATGCCATACCATTCCTCTATGTTTTGAAAGGGAAGAGAGGGGTAGTGACTTCGGTTCTAGTCGTCACCTTTCGGGCAAGAGAAGTCGTAGCTCGGCT
>CABFWB010007753.1:0-22442 GCA_902151455.1 Timema bartmani
CACTGATCCAAGTTTGGTTTAAGAAGACCTACTAATATATATATATATAATTATTATATTATTAATTTTGGGCCATACACACTTAATGTAGTTATTCAGGCCTACGTTTTTTTTTCTGCGAGTTTTAAAGATATAAGATTTAGGCGGAAACCAAATATTCATTAATAAATCTAAAACTAATCTTACATTGTCAACATTTTGTTTTATCTTTAAGTAGCTTTTTTTAAATGCAATATTTTCAATTGCTCATAACATAGGCCATTTAGCCTATTCACGAGAACGACCATTAGGAATACTCCTGCCGGGATGTATATTAGAAGAGTCCCCTGAAGCATAATTTTAACTAAAATAGGAAACAAAGAAATATACAATTTTGAAATGCAAGTAAATGCTGTTCAGGTCCAAATATTAGAGTGAGTGTGTACACTCGTCAATGAAAGAGGGTAAGTGCTATGAGCAGATCAACAAAAAAACCTTCTATGCTGGATTCATACGACATAAGAGTACTATTGCCGTCCATCACAAACGGGAGTTACTGTAAATACCACAAAGAAATGTATAAAGAATGGAGCCCAGTGAAGCTGTGGACTTTTTTTTAGGTCACTTTCATATTGACTAACTGCTCATGCTCCCCTCACTTTTTATATCTCATACATAGGCACTTAAGTTCGATAGTGCTTGGAGTGCTTAGGTGTGCTAAGGTCAGCTAAGTGCTGAATGCAACCCATTTCACAAAATAAATTTAAATTCAGGTTGCAATACTGTATATTTCAAAATAAAAAAAGACCCAACTAGGTGTTTGAAGTGTATAAGGCGTCACTTTTGCAAAGGACTGGACTGCCAATGAAGCGGAGAATGGGGTTCAGATCCCGCTCAGAAAAAGTAAGATTTTTTTTTCCTTATATATATTGTTTTCGGAGCAATCGCGTCTACAGACATACAAACACACTAAGGCACATTATATTTTATTCATAAGATGCTGTGTGTGTTTGAAACACTAACCATATTTTGAGAACTGAAGTAAGTTTTTGCTAAATGTTTGTCATGAGGCTAATCGGTAGATTATATTCAATCTGGCAGTATTGTCAGTGCTCTTCCCCACTAACTCCCCAGATAAACCTGTCAAGAAGACAAGAGCTATCACATCCCGAGCCTAATAGGGTGTTGATGGGCAGTAGGCCTACTTGACCACCACCTGATTGGCCGTCCATAACAACAACTGACTACTGTATAAAGAGAACCTTATCAGACGCAAGCGGCGGAAACAATTGCCGGTCGCTCAGATAACAAAGCACTGACTGGAATCTTTCGGATGGAAGGAACTGCCAGTCTTCCCTTCATTATTACTACTACTAGTTGTAGTTCCACGGAAGCCGGTCCAAGACAAGAACCGGGCCAATAAAGCAAATAAGTGTTTGAAGGATCATTCCGGTGGGGGGAGGTGTAGATAGTTAAAATGATAACAGAAATCCCCGTGAGGATTTGCGTCAGGGTTAGATAGTTTCGTGACTAACGGGAGCGGCTGTCGACGAGATACCAGCGCTAACACTCAAGAAAACCTATCTGGATTAGGGGGTCCCCAACTAGGACACACTTGGACCGGTAATGAACGCTTTGGCAAGTCTCGGAAAACAGCACGATTTTGGGAAACTATTCCAACTGGTCCCAAAACAGTTTGTGCTGAGTGATATCGTATTGGAATAATTGCTGATGTTAGCGTTATTGTTCCTCAAGTTCTCCCTTCCAAGCTCTGTTCTGCGAGTAACTGGAAATAAGTTTTTTGAGAGCGACGTTGCATTTTATTATTCGACTACAAATTATATTTTTCGGTTCGTGTGTGAAACCATCCGAATAATAGGGTTTGTCCCGTGGAGCTTAGTCCTGGAAGTGATGGCGACGCCCAGTACCGTGTGTTGCCGCCCTAAGACGTCGTTCTTGATCGAGGACATTCTCCAAGATACCGGCAGCGGCCGTAAGGAACACCCTCGCGCCGTGGCCTGGCCCACGCGACCTCTCCCCCTCTACCTCTCTCCTCATCTTCAAGAAGGTGACAGAGGTAGAGCCATGTACCTGGAGGAGCCCAGGGTCCCGGTATTTGGTTTCCACCCTCCACCCAGCGTCGCGCATCTGCAGGACCCATACAGAAGTGAGCTCACATCTATAATACCTCTAGTCACTTTAGTTGACAGATTCAGGCTTTTGGGGAAGGGTTACACGTGGGAAATTACCAGGGTTTGGTGAAGCTTCAATATAAATGGAGGGGCAGCCTCTATAGCCCACTCAGGCACATTTTTAAACATTGGGTGCACTAGACGTTATTTATAAAGTGTTGTAATGGTAGCTAGAAATATCTCAGTTAACAAATTTTTAACAGAATTTACACTATACTCATAAACAAAATGTACACACCTATTTAGTTTTCATAAAAAAATAATTTGCATTTAAACTTTTAAAAATCAATTTTATTTTAGAATTCGGGTAGGCTCGAATGGAATGAGGTACCCATTAATAAGAATTTGGTCGAGTACACTGTATACTGTACCCTTGTACCCTCTGTTCCTCCACTACTGGACATATTTAGGGGTAGAAACAATCCTCGCAAGCTAATTACAGTCTGATATCCACGCCAAGAGCTAGACGCACTAATTTATCATACATCCAAGATAAAAACTTATTTATTAAGATCCGAGCCCCGGAAGTTGTTGACTTTGAAAGAGTAATTTAGTAATTTGTATGTAAGAAAGATCGTGACATTAACTGTTCAGTCCTCAGTAATGATTGTTTAATGTTGTGTAGGCCTATAAAGATCGTGACATTGATGGTTCAATCCTCAGTAATGATTGTTTAATGTTGTGTAGGCCTATAAAGATCGTGACATTGATGGTTCAATCCTCAGTAATGATTGTTTAATGTTGTGTAGGCCTATAAAGATCGTGACATTGATGGTTCAATCCTCAGTAATGATTGTTTAATGTTGTGTAGGCCTATAAAGATCGTGACATTGATGGTTCAATCCTCAGTAATGATTGTTTAATGTTGTGTAGGCCTATAANCATGACTCACTAGTATCGCAGTATCAATGATTGTGTTAACCGACCTCGTTGTGTAGTAGTCATTGCACCTGACTACGAGTCTAGGGGTCCTGGATTTGATTTCCGGCTGGCGCTTTGGTTATTTCTACCTTAAGGGAAATGATCCCATCGGTCACCACGGTTTGGTTAATTAGGCTTAAGTTAGGTTTAATATTGTACCTGGCTCCACAACTTCATAATCACTATCATCACAATGATCACATCATCTCATTGCTGGTACGATGTGTAGACACCTCCTGTGGTGTACCCTGGGCAGTGCTCTGTGCTCCAAGGACTTCTAATAGTATACATACAGGGGACACAACTGGATGTCATGTCCCTCCCAATCAAATTTGCCAAACGATAGAAAAAAATGGTAGTGTTTTAAAAGGGTACAACCATCGCGTCGCGCATATTTACAATAATGGTGCAGGGTTGGTGGATGGAGGATTTAGGTGAAATGCACCTGGGTTTATGAGCAGGGGGAGATAGAAATCATTTAGGGGGAAAAAAAGTTTCATTATACCCGATTGAGATTCGAATCCCAATCTACCCTTCATCAAAAACCCCACTAAATTGCGAGAGTGGAACATTAAATCATGCGACCGCCAAGGTGGATGTGAACAAAACTGAAACAATACTGTGTCACTTTTCGAAATAAATAATTGATTGAAACTAAGCTCTTATCAGGAAAATAAAATATTTTAACACTAATACAACTAAATATGATTTAACCCCAAGATTAATTTGAAAAAATTGAATTTAGGTAAAATGTGTCATCAATTCCTTATATTTTAAATACTTTTCAAACACGGTTAAAGTTAAATCTATAAATTGTAAAATTTAACCAAATTCAAAATTCTACTTAAAAAAATAAAATATTTTATAAGAAAGAAAAGTTAAACTTATTATGTCTTATTACAAATTAAATACATTTATACTTCAAGTTATTTGATATGTACTGTACATGTAGATTTTTTATTAATTAATTAATAGTTTAAAAAATTGCACTAATAAATTAAATATTAAATATTTTGTCCATAAAAAAAAGTTTGTATTTTCTAAAAGGTCCTTTATATTAAATGGGACTCTACTGTTTTTTTCTATACAAATAAAATAAAATTCAATAGCCCTTGTTTTACTTTTGAACATTGGAAAATTGAAATATATGTTATTTTGTATGAGGCCATAAAATGTCGTTAAAGATCACTGTTCATGCTTTTTCCTTTCACTGACATCCTTCGATAAAAGGGTAGAAGTGTGCTATGATATGGTTAGGGTAGAAGTGTGCTATGATATGGTTAGGGTAGAAGTGTGCTATGATATGGTATAGGGTAGAAGTGTGCTAGGATATGGTTAACGCTATTCTGAGTTTACTGCTCGTATTTTACCATAAAACGCCTTTAAATAAACATTTTCAAATAAATCGTATGTAGGTTGAGTTTTAGGTTCTCCCTCTTTTCTGCGCTTTTGGGACCTTTCGTCCAAAGGTCAACTATCACGATTGTCCCAGCTCTCTTAATTCATTTAATACTACATCAGAGTATAGGATAAATAGCATTTAATATTGATTCTAGTTTTAGTTGAATACCGTTTCATGGTCTTATTACAGTTTTCCCTTTGAATGTTGCCTGAGTCATACACCTCAGGACATATTTATGCAAGTATTGACCACTTTACCTGACTTCATTCCTGAAAAAAACAAAAAAAAACACTTCAACTAGATCTCTGATCAATAACTCACCACTTTGTCATAAGAAAAACAAGCGAATATTTGACCTTGACTCTGAATCAAACTAAGGGACCATTAGAACACTTATATGATGTGTTGGACAACTGGCATTAATGCAAGATAGATCAATATTTGCCTGGTAATCTGTCATGTAGGCCCAATTCAAGATAAGACCAGGAAACAACATTTTATATAAATATACAATTTGTATTATCTAATAAATATATTTCATAAATATAATAGAATATTAATAACACTGTGCATTTTTTTAATACGCCTTAAACAAGTTTATCTATAATTATTTATGAAAAAAATTATAATTTAAGAATTTAAAGCAATTCTAACTTCGATGAAACTTCATAATTTAATATGCTTGTATTTCCGTTTAAGATATTTTAAAATTTATAGTGTTTTTCTACTATTCAGAAATTTGAAGTGTCCCCATTCTTTCTTATATTAAGTAAACAATAATAGTTTTTTTTATAGTGAGTAGTAGTTGTATTGGTTTATTTTGTATTTATTTATTAAACACCAAAATATATCTCAACAATATGAGCCAGCTAGTAGTCTAGTGAGATTGGACGAGGGGAGGAGTACTCTTCCTTAATGTTCCCATGTAGTTCGCCTCAACAACATCCATACACCGAATCATGCATGCTCTTTTATTCTTAAAACTCTCAATGTTTCTCTTTTTTTACACATTAGTCTACAACATTTAGCCACGTCTTACATAGCCTACACCTTACTTTTGATTCACACACTCTACCTTCATATATTTGCTTCGTCACTGGATCCACAATCATCCTCTCAACATACCAAACCAAAGTTTCACATGGACCTATTGGATTCTTTATATATATACTGCCCTCTTTGTCTCTTTCGATACTACTTCATTCTTTTCAATAGTTCATATACATCCAACTACTCTTTGTAATGAGTTCACCCGTCTGTCGATTTCACCGTATTTCAATACTACTGTAGCCCCATGGCTTCTTTGGTGCTGACTGACAGTTCACAGCGGAGAGCTGACAGTCAACAGTTAGGTATACACCTAAATTTTGACTGTCAGAAGTGACAGCTACTAAACACATGTTTTTGCAGATCATATGGTTCGTCGTAGGGATACATAATTTGGTCTGGTAACTTTTCAAAGCCGTCAGCTCTCAGCTATCTTTTATTCTTAAAACTCTCAATGTTTCTCTTTTTTTACACATTAGTCTACAACATTTAGCCACGTCTTACATAGCCTACACCTTACTTTTGATTCACACACTCTACCTTCATATATTTGCTTCGTCACTGGATCCACAATCATCCTCTCAACATACCAAACCAAAGTTTCACATGGACCTATTGGATTCTTTATATATATACTGCCCTCTTTGTCTCTTTCGATACTACTTCATTCTTTTCAATAGTTCATATACATCCAACTACTCTTTGTAATGAGTTCACCCGTCTGTCGATTTCACCGTATTTCAATACTACTGTAGCCCCATGGCTTCTTTGGTGCTGACTGACAGTTCACAGCGGAGAGCTGACAGTCAACAGTTAGGTATACACCTAAATTTTGACTGTCAGAAGTGACAGCTACTAAACACATGTTTTTGCAGATCATATGGTTCGTCGTAGGGATACATAATTTGGTCTGGTAACTTTTCAAAGCCGTCAGCTCTCAGCTGTGAGCTGTCACTCAGCACCAAAGAAGCCATGGGGCTACTGTACACGACTTAGAAATGAACTGATTGGACGCTACACTGATATAATTACTGTACCTGCCCCAACTTCGAGAGGCTGATTATATCTCTCACGGACAGGGTCGGTTGTTCATAAACCTAGCTCCACAATGACGCACTATTATTGTAAGTTTAATCAGTTAATAAACGCAAGAATCAGCGTAAATGCGTGGCACACTGAGAGCAACAAGTGGGGCATTCCCCCTCCCTCAGACCGCATATAATTTGAATATAAACTCAAATAATTAGAACTATAATTCTGAGAACAGAAATGTTGAAAATATGTAGGCTACATTTTAAGACCAGGTTTACAACTTGATGTTAAAAAGGACAACCGTTACAAACATTAAAAGTGTCACTAAAAACTACCAATTTGTTGAAATAAAAAATACAAAAATAACAGCTTTGATGCATAGGCTATTTATATTATTTAAATCACTGCCCTTCGTTAAGATAAATACATCAGTTTATAAATGTGTTTGGCCTGAGGCCGTTATATCCCTCCCTTCCACCCCCACCCCCCTGTAATATATCGTAGGTGTAAAGCACGCTCTTTCAATCACACTCTTGGAACAAACAAGATAACGACACTTACCACAATTTCCTTAACAGTGAATTCACCCAATATATCTCTTCAAATAAACTAAAATATATTCTTGAAATAGTGTGAGCTTTGAATGAGTGCATTAATTAACGTGCAAATGTTTGTATTTATTTAGCTTTTTAAAATTATTTTTAATATTATCATTACTATTATTGTGCGATTAATCTCCATAAATGTAATAATGCATGTTGTATTTAGTTTCTGGTTAAGTGAAGAGAAAGCTAACGCCTTAACTTCACCAGCTCAATAAAAGCAATTACTATAATAATTATTATAATTATTATAATTATTATATCTTGCTGGAGCCTTGATTGTAAGCCCCCGTAAATTTCTGAGTGCGCCATTGATGCCAATACTAACAGCTGTTGGTAACACTGCTATTGTGCTCCTTAGAGAACACGCTTTATTAAATATTGTAGATAAATATAGACATCTGATAGCTCGTGGAAATTGGGAGCTACATAAGAACGATCAATTAAGATCACAAGTCCCTCACAGACTCTGTCTTAAAATATGAGTGAAGAATGAGCCTGGGCACGGAATTGTTCCTGGATAGCTCAGTGGTAATATCATTGGTGTACTAAATCAAAGCTCCTGGGTTCGATTCCCGTGTCTAGGCCTCATTTTTCAATCTAAAGAATCTGATATTTAGATGCAGCTATAATCGTAACTAACCAATATAATCCATCATAAATAGAGCAAGCTGAGAAAGGCGCCAGTCTCGTCTGTTTGGCCACTGTTGACGAGGTTGAAGTTTATCAGTATCTCTTATTCCGGTACTCGTGGAAAGGAAAGAGAGAGGATATTGGACACAAAGAGAGAGAGAGAAACAGACTAGTGACACTGCCATACTTCCTAGCTATATTGGATTTCTGGCGATGGGGATGTCACACTTCGAATCCTGATAAGGTATACTGAAGGTGTTTTTGTCTAAATGGTTTCCTATGCTTCCTTTATGAAAATGCGGACACACTTACTCTAAATTCTACATTACTCGTCCTTATCCACATAGTGTAAATATGCGGATAGCCCGGATACGCAGTAAGACACAATGCCAAGTAAGTAATTGTGATGTAAGAAATTACGGATTGTCCACTAACTCCACTCGATACAGACCAGTGGTGTTCAACCTGAGGTACGCGAAGACATCTTGGGGGGGTTACGTAACATTTAAATATAATTATATTATTTCATGACAAACACTGAATAATCAGGGCTAGAGACAAAACACTCGGACGTGAGGGCCTGCGCTCTGCAAGAGTCATTGTTAGTACTTAATTTTGAAGTAATTCATTTTAATTATTTTAGATGAAGATTATATCATATATATAAAACTGCACTATGCACCAACAAATTTGAGGAACAGAGTTGAAGAGAAACTATATCTAGGGGTACGTGAACAAAAATGGTTGAGTACTACCGAAATAGAGCACATCTAAAAACTTTCAGAAAATGCAAACTTATATTTTTGCGGCCTAAAAGTGATAAAAATTTACTACATTTTTAGTATTAAATTTATTTATTGATAATATCCTGTGGCACACTCATGGAGGGGGGGGGGGCTAAGGAGGCTAAATCACTCCACCCATTCCTCCAAAAGAAGAAAGAGAAAGAACCAGAAGAAACCCTTTATTAAAGCACTGACGTGTCTGTATGTTATTATTTTGGAAAGTGATCTTTGGAACAATTTCTTTTAAAATAGGCTTAGTTGAAATAGTGAATTTGTTGGTTATATGTTAGTTAGCAAAAGGCGGGTGTCACCACAAGCTCTCGTTTATTCAATAAGTTGAGTCTATAGTCTACTCAAACATAGTTTTGGTTAAGATTAGTGTTTTTATAAGTAATTCCTCCCTCAAGTACAACTTAAAATAGCCCCTCTCTCCCAAACCATAATCCTGGGTGCTCCATTGATAATATATATAAAATTTTGACAGCTGCAGGTAAAATTATCTGAAATCTGAAGTATGAAAATGGTTTCAATAGACTATCCCCCACAATCGTTATTGGATCAATGTGACCAGCCTTGGAATCGAAGTTTATAATCCTCTTCAAATCCCATTAACTAATACCACCATTTTATCAACATCAGTTCTTACTATTACATGAACTCATCACGGACACATAGAAAATAATAACACATAAAGAGTTCAAGGAATATTTTCCATTGTCATTCTAATGATTTTTTTTTTCGATTTTACAAACCTATGACTATTTTGAATCCACTTTTACTATTGCAGATTCAGTTTATGTATAAAAATTTTATAGCAAAATTATCTAATGGATTCACGTAATTATTTGACTTACTTTCTTTCTCACGTGCTCGAACCCACATCCTGTCCCCGTAATCTCTTTGGACTGGTCTCCCCTAGGCTGCGTTATCTGATAGCTCGTGATATTAATATAATCACATACTTGTAGCCGACGATTTCCACACCTCCATCATAGACTCTGCCTTAAAATATGAGTGAAGATTGACCCAGGGCACGAGACGAATCCTGGATAGCTCAGTGGTTAGAGCATTGGCGTACTAAGCCAGAGGTCCCGGGTTCGATTCCCGTGTCCAGGTGTCATTTTTCAATTTTCAGAATATGATATCTAGTGGAGTAATTCCCTACTAATAAGCATAAATAATAGCTCTGGCTATTAATTCTTAATATATGTGCGATCCCGTACAATTTAATAATTGTGCAAATGGCAGCATAACAGCCAACTACCGAGTCGCAGATGGCTGCGTTATCCGATGGCTCGTGATATTAATATAATCACATACTTGTAGCCGACGATTTCCGCACGTTCATAATAGACTCTGCCTTAAAATATGAGTGAAGATTGACCCTGGGGACGGGACTAATCCTGGATAGCTCAGTGGTTAGAGCATTGGCGTAATAAGATAAAGGTATCAGGTTCGATTCCCGTGTCCAGGTGTCATTTTTCAATTTTCAGAATATTTAATAGTTGTAAGATTACATAATTTTTGATCTTATACAAGTACTTTTTGTTTTAAACCCCGATACTTTGATTTTATATCATTTTGTAGTACATAATGTCGTTATTTAAAATTTGTTTGGTTTATTAGCCTAACTCTACTCTTTTATTTTATTAATTACACCGCGTTGATCAATGCAAACGTAAATTTGCTATGTCCATTTCCTGAAACTTCTTGCTTTGACTGTACATACTCATAACACAGACTAGCCAGCCAAGGAAGGGTCAGGCTACCCAGTTCTCCGACTAATGACTCACCCTTAGGTGCTTTTGTTTTAAGCACCGTGGCTTACTACCTGAGTGACGAGGCCTTTATAGGCCTTTATCAAAGGTACAGCTGTAGATCACATGATTTGACGTATGAATTAGTGAACCCATTTCTATTAACTTTTCTAGTTGTCAAATAATGATCTTCTTATTAAAATCAGTCTAAATCATACATTCAGCTTATCCACTAAGAATCTTAGTTTGAATTACAGCTTCAACTCAGAACCCACTATTGTTTGTTGTTCCGGGGCCTGGTTACCACTGGTTGATAATACTCCATTATTTGATGTCCCGGGGCCTTGTTACCACTGGTTCATAATATTCTATTGCTTTATGTCCCATGGCCTTGTTACCACTGGTTCATAATATTCTATTGCTTTATGTCCCAGGGCCTTGTTACCACTGGTTCATAATCTACTATTGTTTTATGTCCCGGGGACATGTTACCATTGGTTCATAATCTGCTATTGTTTGATGTCCCGGGGCCTTGTTACCATTGGTTCATAGTCTACTATTGTTTGATGTCCCTGGCCTTGTTACCACTAGGTTCATAATCTACTATTGTTTGATGTCCCGGGGCCTAGTTACACGAGTAGTCCTAGTCTTGTAGGCCACTTGACCTACGTGGCATTCAAACATTTTTACAGCTTTTCGGTCGGTTTGTAAGATGCCAACTATGAACTCTGTTAACTATTATAATAATAACAACGAAAAGTAATACTCTTTGTCACTACAAATAAAGAGTTCTAAAACCTGGTCCAGTGCTAGCATGGTCTCTAAGGCGTCACTCTCGTCGTAGACTAGATCGTTAAGGACAGGGAGATCGGGGTTCAATCTCGGTCAGGTGTACAGAGGGTAGTTTTATTATAAATTGTTTCCCACTCTCTTTCTACGCAAATGCGAGTGCACTTCCTCTAAATTCACCTTTCCTAATCCCTAACTAATTAGAGTAATTTGTACATGTAAGTATACCGCGAACGGATAGTAAGTACTCGGTGCTAAAAGGATAATAAAAGAACCCTTGAACTTTCACCACTCAAATTATTTCATTAAATTGCCTATTAATACATTTTTTTCTTCCAAGAACACATTTTGTAAATATAGGCCTAATAGTATTCGATACAATAAATACTTTGCGACACGTGTATTAAGGTCATTATTTTAAATTATTAATATTTTATGAACCTTAGTAACCAGGATTCAAACTCAAGACCACAACTCCCGGGTGAGCCATGCATTGACCATTCATGTTCTAAATTACTAAATAACAGTGAAGTTCCTTATCGGAAAAAAGAGCTAGCGTTATGACAACACTTTTGGGGACAAAGAGCTGGTAGGCAATCCCAGCTTACTTTCCCACTCCTTCTGCCCATCCCCCCCTTTATGCCAAAACTCCCCCCTTCAAACATGTTAAAAATTCCCTGTCAAAATGCTACAGCCTATTCATTCTAGGAGAAGCTTACTGGACGAATCACCTTAAATCCAGGAGTCAAAAAATATTTAACGTAAGCATAACGCAATTTTTTTTCTCGGGTTTGCTTATGTATATTATTTCGTTGCGCATATATTACTAGTTTTGAGTAAATATCTCAATTGTTAAACAAAGGAGTGAGAAAGCCCGTGCAGAGTTCCGTACAATTATTTTTTTTACCGATTCACCACATATAGTTTCGTATCGTGTGACCATGCACATTTAAAGATATGCGCCACTACAGATTACAGTAAAAAAAAACCTATTCGGTAAAACGTCTGGAACCGCATCGCGTGAAATAATGCTTAAAGGGCCAACCATTTTGTGGACTGCAGTACAATTTGGTTCGTTTGGCCCTAAATTTGTCTTGATAAGTCTTTTAACAAACATATATTATCGTCACTATCTTATTTACATATGTTAGCTTTAAATTATGTGTATATGAAAATAATTGATGTATCTCAGACGAAACATCGACAATATTAATAATTAAGATGTGTATAGAGCCTCACATAGAAACATATTTCCAAAATAATATTGTCTTAATATTGCCCTTGCTTTTAAATGTTTGGTTCCTCATGGCTCGACAGTAGGGCGAGGAAAGAGTGTATTTTGTTGTTAGAGTGGTGTGTCTACATTGTTGCACTTTAACAATGTATTGGAAACAACTTGTGAAGAAAAAGTGTCACTGGTTGTTAGAGTGGTGTATCTATATTTTTACACTCTAACAATGCCTTGGTAACAAATTGTGAAGAAAGAGTGTCACTGGTTGTTAGAGTGGTGTGTATATATTGTTGCACTCTAACAGTGTGTTGGTAACAACTTGTGAAGAAAGGATGTCACTGGTTTTTAGAGGGATGTGTCTACATTGTTGCACTCTAATAACGTCTTAATAACATCTCGTTGACATCGATTGCGTTATCTCTGTCATTTTGTCATGAAGGACTAACCAACTGTTTGACTATGACTTGTCGATGTGTTTTTAATCTGTTTGTTATCTGTGGGAAAGGCTTTGTGGATCTCTGACTTGTGAAACGTGGTAAAGCGCCTACCGCGAGATCTCGGGAAATAATATACTTTATTCTCAAAGTATAAGTAAACTACCCTAAATCTTAGGGGAGGATATATCATTCCGAAAACTCCCCGGGTTTACTCAAGGACAAAAGGAGAAAAAAATCGAATTTCTTAAAATCGGCTCTAACAATTTTTTTTAAAAGTTGTATCTAGGTGCTGTTTAACATTACAAACAAAATGGTGATTCTTATTTTTAGAGTAAAAACTACTTTGGGGATACTTAATAAGCTGAAATTTCCAATTTTGATCATATATCCGCAATTCTTTGACATATGAAATAATTTATCTTTGCAAAAATGTGGTATTTTTTCAAATCAAAATATGTTATTTGAAATATATGTTTTATAAAGCCAATAGTTTCTGAGCTATAAGCAAATATATATTTTTATAGTGGACTTTGAAATAGGGAATTGACTTTTGTTCTCTTTGAAAGTTGGGGTTTGAATTCAGGCAGGGTGTATTGATGTGTTTCTTCTTAGTGGTTTTATCACTTTCCATCCAAGCAACTACGAGTACATTTCCTCTAAACTGTGTCTTCTCCATCCCAACTCATTGATGTAAAAATACGGCGAGCCTGGACGTGTAGTAAGACAAAGCGCTTTCTTGCGGTTCTTAAATGAATACCAATAATTTGAGTAGTGGGAGCGCCCTTTGTGAACCCCTTATCCGCTGAAGAGTCAAAACAATTTTTAGAGTTAGATTATTTTTTATAAACTGTGTGGAGAAGTCTTCCCCAGAAATGTTTTGAAATCTAGATGCTTCTAGAAGCTAGAAGTGGTCTAGAAGTGGTCCTTCTTCGGCTATTTTTTTAAATTGTACACCTCTAAAACAGGCATGTCACATTCACGGCCCGTGGACCTTATAATGAACCATCATGCAACGCGAACCCATTGTTTTTATAAACCCTTAAGAAAATATAACATTTAGGAATGTGATGTTTGAGAATGTGACATGTGAGGTTGGTGTATCAAATTAGTATATTCTTTCTTTGACATGGACCAATCCCAAAAAAAAAAGTTGGAATTGGCGCAGGAAATATGTGCAATGTTTGGCAACACATACGTCTGTTAACAGTTGTAGTCTCACATGGAATGGAACTAAATACCGAGAAGTATCAGTTCATTTGTCAACTTTTTATGAAACTGACTTTGGAAATTGGAACAAGATTTAATACCAACATTCACACCATTGTTGCAAATAAAAGATTTCAAAATGTCGATTAAAAAAATTTAGTGTTAGGCTTATGATTTTATATTGGGTACCTACTCTTTTCTTTTTGTAACAATAAGATGGATTTTTTTTACTTGAGTTAATGAATATATATATCCCACTCAATATTTTTAATATTCAACGGGGCCCTCATGTTCTAAAGAGATTGACACGCCTGTCTAGAAGATATTTTGAGGAGTCCTCCCATTGATTTTTCTTTTTAATTAGACGCCACTAGAAGCTATTTGTAGTGTTCTACTACGGCAAATTTTTGAAAATTGAATCCATCTATAAATCATTTTGAGTTTGATTTAAGGTCATCTCTAAGCTTGAAATTCGATAATATCAGAGGATTGCACATATTACATGCATTGTATGTATTTTATTTATTGATGTATGTATGTATGTATTGAATTTATCAATATGTGTATAATGTTAACTTCCAATCCCGATTTCTAGGACAAACTAGATCGGACTAGGCCAAATTGATACATCCTGCTGCTTATGGGATTAACCGATATAGCCTGATAATTTTAGACAGTACTAGTTTTCATTCTTCTTAACCCATACTGAAGCGTCGCTTCTCGTGTGTAATAGAAAAAGTGACGAGTTCGTACATACAATAAATAAATGAGAGTTTGGGAAGGATGAGTTATAATAGAAATATAATAGTTTAACAAATCAATTTATTTAAATGCAAACAAGTGAAATAGAAGTACATACTTTTTAAATAGATTTTAGATCAAACAGTCCATCGTTATTTAATACAAGTTTATTCTGCTATCATAGACGTATCCTTTCCGATAGGCAGGAATAGCAATAAGCACCTTGATGACTAGGAACTAACAGGAGTAAGATTGAACATATAGTTTAGTTTAGTAACTCTAGAAATAAGGACCAACGCTCATTCTCCTACGAAGGAGTGTCTGCCCCAACATAACGGAAGTCCAAATGAGGCAACAAAAATTAATTTAAGGTTAAGCCACAATACATAAAGACAATCCAGCCTACCTAATACTAGACTAAGACCTGGAAGGCATATTCATGAATAATAGTGAAACTATAGTGAATAAAAAAACAAAGGGTATTAAATCCTAATTTTATAGAGTTACTATGAAGGAAATTATATAGCTAAGCTAGCTAGCTTAATTCTTAAAAAACATTATAAATGGTAATAAGGAACGAATATACAATACAAGATTAATTCAATTTTAATATTTAGGCATTTGTCATTTCTAAAATTGTATCTACTTGACACAGATAACAATCCCCATTCTATTAAAATTGAATTAATCTTGTATAGCTAGCTTAAGTTAACTCCATAGAGAATTACAAAAACCTAAGAATAATCTACTTGAAGAGTAACTAGCATATTACAAATAGTAAATGGCGAGCTATCAGGCATCTATGTGGTTCAACTATTATGGATGTTCAGTCCCTAATAAGTACTGCCTGGAAATTCAATAATATATTTATACTTCCACTCTAACTTGGGGACACAATAACTAGTACAAACAATATTTGTTTTACTCAATACAAACTGCGCCTGAAGAGGCCGGAGACAAAACACTATCCCCGGGGGCCACTACTACGAACTAGCAGTGCTCCCACAGATTGCGCACCGTAAATAGATACACTGAAAAGAAATAATAGTGACTGCTATCTGTCACTGACCTAATTAGGTCATTGAACAAAGCGTTAGATAACATGAATACCCTCATAAAGTGGTCCTAAACAAGGCCACATGGTTTGGGGAGTGAAGACTCCCCTAGTATATAAAATAATGTCAAGGACTTTTAGAAAAAGAAGTCAGAAGCACTGGCATACTGAATCAAGTCGTATGAACCAAAATACATAGAGCATAAAGCTTATCATTCTAAACTATGCCTTATGGGAATAGGAAAACAAATTAGATATTCTGACACATAACTAAGTCATATGGACATAGAAAAATAGTTAGAACTCTAACAATCCAAACTACGCCTTATGGGCGTATGAAAACAAGTCAGATATACTGACACATAGACTAAGTCATATGGATATAGAAAAATAACGTTAAGACTACCATTATGCCTTAAGGGCATAGAAAAGTAGTATGATTCCCTGACTAATAAAAAAACATGTCATATGGATATAGCAAAAGAATACCAAAACTCCAATGCCGACTTTAACTTCCAAATGCTCATAGTTTCTGACGAGGATTAATCTGTGACTAGGAGGAGATACCGACGCCTCACACATCGTGGTCACCAGTAACTTGTTTCGTCGATGTAGATTAACGTCCGATGTGTTGCTCCATCGAATTTACGAAATAGAATACAAAATGTGAAGCGAGGAATGCCGTTTATATACAAACAGAACTGACTAACTCGAGGAAGGTTTGCATCTGGACACCTAAAGGGGGTAAGGGGGTTAAGTTGTGAAATTGCGCTGAGTGACCACTAGCGCCCGTAGATGGTGTGGAGCCCAGAGAAAAACATCTCTGCCATTTCTTTGAAGCGGGGTCTGTGAGTAAGATGTCGTTTAGCTGATGGTCCCGGCATAATCAGCTGGGGCAGTTTTCTTGGAGCTTGGACGTTTCCCGGCAACATAAATCCACCATGAGTTAATATCTTCCACACATTATTAGAATATATTAGCTCTTGTATTCATCATGTTAATTATATTCATGGTATTTTTATTGTACGAGTTAAACAGCAGATTTAAGACGCTACAATACGATGAATCGACCTTGGAAAGGTTTCATCACTTACAGTTTGCGCGCAAATGTTGTCAGCTAACCTAACCTAACCTAACTTAAACCTGGTTTGGCCTAATAAAGTTGTATGCTATACTAATTTATCCTATGAGCTAGGCCAAAATTTCAGGATTAACGAATTTAGACATCCTGAGGCTCTTAAGATCTATCAATTCGGCCTAATCCGATCTAGTTTGTCCTGGAATCAGGTTTGTACGGTAACATATATATGGTATGAATGTCTTGTATAAGTGCAAGTAAGTAATTTGGACTAACTTATAATGTTTTTTTCTGTGCTAAGAAACAAAAGGTATTATAAATCGTCTGATACAGCGATTAATCATAACTAATTACATCTAACAATTTGTATCATCTTGTTCCCAGTGGTATTATAATCTATATGTAAAGATAAATATGTCATTGAAATCAACTAATTAAAGTAGATGTAATCAATCTATCATCAAACATACAGC
This sequence comes from Timema bartmani, assembly GCA_902151455.1. NCBI lineage: Eukaryota > Metazoa > Arthropoda > Insecta > Phasmatodea > Timematidae > Timema > Timema bartmani. The sequence goes on from CABFWB010007753.1 coordinate 17,360, forward strand.
TCGAGCTTCCAAGTTCCATGTCCGACGTTTCACAAACTTTTAATTTGTTTACTAAAGATATTTAGAAACAAATTGGTGTGTGGAGGATAAAAATAAATTAATATTACTACTTCATCTAGTTGTATGGTTCTTTAGACTTTTTTTGTGTGTTATTATTGTGTTATAAATGTCAGCTCCCCCTCAATGGTTAGAGATAGCTTTTAAATCTTCTTCTTTCTTCTTTATAGGCCCTTTACCTGTTCCATTACAAGGGCTCTAAGGGCGGTAACTTACGAAATGTTGCATCTAAATGTAATATTTAATCTCGCCCGCAACCATGACCACGCTGACAAAGGTGGCTTGCTGGCAACGGGGGAGGTTGGGATTCGAAACTCGGATGGGTGTTTCATACCAAATGGCTTTAAACTCTCTTTACGCACAAATTCGGGAACACGTCCTCTAAATTATGTTTTCCTCATCCCTATCCTACTAGTGAAATTATGTAGATTTCCTGGGGGGGACCAGCGAGGTTTTTAAAATAATTGTACACCCACAGTCTTAATTTGAATCACTATCGGTATACTTTTATATCATTTGTTTAGCATTGCCGATCCTAGATCACGCAGCAAGGTCAATCAGTGGGTAGGTCGCACTGGCCAAGCTCGATTCCCACGTTATCCAATAGAGAACAGAATGTAATTGAGAGATGCAGCCATTCACACGCTTGCAGGAATGTGGGTTGATCAAGGAGGCTTTGCAATATAAATAAACTATAAACAACCGATTAGCAACATTTTTGTTTTGAGGGGATAAACAACCATTTTATGATCCGTATGAGTGGCCTAAGGGTCTAAGGCGTCACTCTTGAAATAGATTGGACTGTCTATGACGAGGATATTGGGGTTCGAGTCCCGGAAAGTTGTATTAACTATGGGTAAATGCTTTCCCATGATTCCTTTACGAAAATTCAGGTACTTTTTTTAGATTCTACGATTCTCGTCCTTACCACATTATTGTAAATATGTGGTTGATATCATCAAGATGTGATGTACCTTAAATAAAAATTATTAAAGGTTACTTTCACGCTGTTAATTGTTGTGTTCAATGGTAGTTGCAGAGCTGACAAAGCTGAATATATTTCGATTAGAGCCAAGCGTATAGAGACAGATGTGATTGGCTTAGAGCTCGTCGAGTCATCAAGTTTAGCTTTGGTTTGTTGGTAAACGTGAAATACCTATAAACTAGAATAGAAAATAGAAATAATTCAAATAAGAAAAGTACATTTTGCGCACCCCTGGAACGCTTAATAGTAACAAGAGAGGTTAATTATAAGGAACACGATCAACCATAAATAATATGGATGGGAATTAAATCTAATGAGATAATTGAAAACAGATCTACAGATGAAACTATCTCATATGAGTATCTGTAAACAAACTAAGCTGTTCAAGTGAGCTAAGTAAAGGAGAATGATTAGCTGTTCATGAGATCATGTTATACACCACGAATCATACAATCATGTACTCAATTATAATTGATTAAACGCTATGATAAGAAGAATTAATGCTATTTAATTTGCAATGCATTAATACGTTACATAAGATGTGCTTTAGAATATAGATCAGTACAGGTAGCTGTCTTACCTTGACTGATTACACTATGGCCCTATCCTTTTAGCTGCACCATAGTGAAATAATGCAAGGTAAGCTTGCTACCGTTCAAGATAGACGGAGTGTACACAACTAAGAACACAACCATTCCCCTAAAAAGCGGATCGGTGGTAATATGGTATAATAATTTATATTCTTGATCCTTTTAATTAATCATTCAAAGGGAAATTTTTCAGTTATCCTTGATAACTAGTATCATAGGAAGCTTTTGATAACTTATTAGTTGAAATTTTTAATCAATAAATCAAATAAAACATATTTATTTAATGCGTGACAATCTGGCTAAATCTTTTTATCTAATGTTTTAGTAAGATTCCTTCTCCGGATGAAACTAGAAAATAACAGATTTTCTCGAAATCAACTCAGACTATTTTGATTAAAATTCGTATATAGACAGTGAAAATATTATACGACTATTATAAAAAACGTATTTGAAATATATTTTTGTAAAACCAATATTTTTAAGATATCGACAAATCTATTTTTACTTTTTCATATCAAGAGGAAGTATTGTAATTATGAAAATTCAGTCTCGAGATTATGATAAATGTTTATTTTTATGTGGATTTTACAATTCTGTTTGTCCCCATATCTGTCTGTCTGTCTGTCCCTGGCCATGGATCCAAAATGGTTTAATGGATTTTGTTCAAACTTGAAATCTACATGTTATATAGGGCAATACCATACATTAATTTTTTATTTTTAACCCTACCTCTGCAATTAAGGGTAGTTTACTGATTTTTTTTAAATTCTAAATCTTTCGAAAAATGCTTTAACAATTTTGTTTAAAATGCATATCTAGGATTTGTTTTTACATGACAAATAGCCTTGTAGGCTATACTTTGTTTTGGGTAAAGATTTGATAAATAGTATTTGACTGAGGAGTGATTTTTGAAAATTTGAATTATTTTGAAAATGGCTCTTACGATTTTGCTTAAAGTGTATATCTGGGGATTGTTTACATGAACATGATAATTGAAGCTGTATACTTGTTTAGGGGTCGGGGGTGGAAGGTGGGGGGAATTTAGCTATGAGTAGTTTACTGATGAATGTTACTTTTATTGTGAAAAAGTTATTTAAGAAAATAGATTTAGAGATATGGTTCAGAATTGATATTGAGAGACTATTTTACATATCAATAATAATTTATATTTATTTATATAAAATAAATTAATTTAAGAGTAGTTTACTTACCACAAATTATAGAAAATTTTAATGTCTTGGAAATTGACCTTGAAGATTGAATTACAAATGGGAATAAGTTATGTGGATATTTTTTCATGATGAATTAAAATCTTTTTATTTCTAGAGATAGCATATAAATTTAGGGTAGTCTACGAATAATTTATTTAACAAAATTTGAATTTCGCTCAATAAATTTGAACAATTTTGTTTAGTATTTATACATAAAGTGACTATAGTGATTAACAAATTAATGTGTTTGTTTTATTAGAAAGCTTATTTAAGGGTAGTTTACTAAGAAACCTCTTTTTGAAATTGTTTTCGGAGCTATAATACACAATATGAGAATGTTTGTGTCATTGTGTCGTACCATTGTTTAAGTGGAGATCTGGAAAATGGGGCGTTTATTGTTATGTTCTTCGGTGGAATATGATGTTATTCTTTCCATTATGTCTCTGCAACAGTGTTTTTTTATTTCCCTCAATACATCTTACGAGTTTCCAATTATTTGGTAAAGGAGCGAGAAAGTTTGTGTGGTGCATCGTACCACTCATTTTCTCAAAGTGAGTCAATTTAAATAAAGTTCTCAATAATTGGCAAATAAATCACTTTGTGCGAATGGTAAGATGGCAGAACTCTCCAAAAGAAGCCCTCAACGAAAGGTCATTCCTACGAATATCTCCAAATAACGTAAAGGCGGAAGCGTTCGTGAGAGATATGTTATTTCTGTGTTTTAACTGATGTTTCAGACAAGTGAATGGATCATTTGAATCTGTTCTGATACTTTCTCTCGCCCTAAAGAGAAAGTGTCGCTGCTATTCTAGAGAGGGTACCGAACCTACAGCACAGGTGAAGTAATTACCTATAACGCCTTCAGCGGCTGAATGATCTAAAGGCGTAACTCTCGTGTTAGACTGGCCAGCGGTTGACGGGGAGGTCGGGGTTCGAAGCCTGATTGGATTTTCTTAAAATGGTATATATAAAGTGATCATAGCTATTAACAATGAACGTAAAATGCACACTATCCTTCCATGTAAATATGGGTAGGTTACCTCTAAAAAACTTCCTTCCTCATCACGATCTTTTAAGAGTAATAATCATGCGTATAACCTGAACAGGTGGTAAGACGCGGTGATAAAAAAAAAACTTATGGCATCATACAATACACTTGGGTAAATACATGGTTTTCCTGATTTATCAAACTATTTAAATACCTACATTTATTTTGCCATTTTTTTTTTATCATAGTAATGATCGTGAGTAAATGTTTCTAAGAAAAATTGGATGCTTGTAAAAAAATTTTGGGACTCCTAATTTTCTCTTCAATGATATTAAAATAAATGGTATCATACAATCATATTATTTTCAAAAAAATAATACAATAATAAGTTACTCTTAAATTAAAAACCAAGATACTATACAATCTTATTTATCATATTAAAAACTTCCCAAATACCAGTTTTGAACAAAATCGTTTAAGTTGTTTTCCAACAATTTCAAATTTTCCTAAATCTATCAGCAGTTAACTACTCTTAAATAAATATTTCTTTAAAAAACAACTCTCTTATATAGTATTATTTATCTGTTAAACATCCTCGTGAAATCATGTATAAACAATATAATTATAACTCTTTTCGAAAAATTTCAAATTTTCAAAAATAGATATTTAGTAAGATACCCTTAATTTTAAAGCCATAATAATTAAAGTATCGATTTTTCTTGAGATATGACCATTCAAAATCAAAATTTAAGATTCAATTAAATCAACGAAATAGTTTTTGCCCTAACCCCATGTAGAGGTATATCAATTAACATACATACTTACAGACATACATAGGGACAGACAGAATTGTAAGACACAATTATTTAGTTCAAATGAACATAAAGCATCAAAATCAACCATAACCTCAAGGTAAGAAATTTCCTTTAAATTTGACTCACTAGCGTAGATTTTTGTATGGCACGGACAGGTAGTAAGACGGTTTGCACCAAAAATGAGATAATTAAAATGGAACATTAAAGTCATTCAGAAATAAACATTATATTGCACTGTTATCAAGTGTATAATTTTAAGCTAAAATGGTGATTCGACAATTTAAAATCGTTACAGTTCACGAGTTATAAAGGGTCAAACTTGATATTTTATGCTTTATGCGTACCATAAGTTTGTTCTAAGTTGTGTTTGGTGCACTACACTCTTAACCCTACCAGTAATCCCTGGTGAGTTTGTTTTAAGTTGTGTTTGGTACACT
>CABFWB010007754.1:0-22442 GCA_902151455.1 Timema bartmani
CACACTTCTAGGACAGTTATACACGGACAAAACAAGCTTCTAGGACAGTTATATACGGACAAAACAAGCTTCTAGGACAGCTATACACGGACAAAACAAGCTTCTAAGACAGTTATACACGGATAAAACAAGCTTCTAGGACAGTTATATACGGACAAAACAAGCTTCTAAGATAAATATACACGAACTAAACCTCTTTTTAGGACACTTTTACCCGGACAAAAAACTTTTATAGGTCGTTCCACTCTTAAATTTCAGTACAGGTTTTAAGAAGCGCGCAGTTGCCAGATCTAATCCACTTGAGACAACATGTCAATTTGTATTTCATACAAGGCTTATACACTAAATTGCAATACATTTTAAGTTTAATTTACGTCAATAAAAGTGTATTATTGTGTTTTTAGACACTGCACAAATCCCCTATGATGATTAGTTTAGGATTTTAATTTGGTGTGTCGAACTGAAGATGGTTTTCACAAGTAGGTTGAAACCAATAATTGTTTTCCTTTCTTCTATACATGCGAATGTATGTGCACTTTCTTAAAAAATTACTTAACTTATGCACACCTTAGTTGATTGGCTAAAATATGATAAGTGGTTTCTTACTTTAGTTTTAAGTTCGGTAACAATTAATATGAAATCACGAGGTACTAAAATAATGGCCGAGACATAACAATAGGTAACAGCTAATAGAGATACTTGATAGTTGCGTTTGAAACAGCCGTGAGGACATTAGTTCACATCCGACTGTTACCAGTCACTGGTGCTGAGCTCACAGGGCTGTATTTATATTTACACGTAGCGGTAGCACCGGTATTTTGGCTATCAACAACTTATAACAATTGCTAAGAGTAAAGTGCACCGGCATTTGCCTGTAACTATGAATAAATCGTATGATAAAACAAACTACATAGTTATTTTTATTGGGTTTATATTACGTGCACTTTTCAAACACACGACTTACAAACCAGCCTAATACCAAGAAAAACACAACATTCAGTCCCCCAGCAGACCAATAATGAATATTCAACTTTGTGTTACTGTTATACTTGTACCCCTGTATCCTGTGCACCTGTATCTCTGGTACCCTATATCCTGTGCACCTGTATCCCTGGCACCTGTATCTCTGGTACCCTATATCCTGTGCACCTGTATCCCTGGCACCTGTGTCTCTGGTACCCTATATCCTGTGCACCTGTATCCTTGGCACCTGTATCTCTGGTACCCTATATCCTGTGCACCTGTATCCCTGGCACCTATATCTCTGGTAACCTATATCCTGTGCACCTGTATCCTGTATACCTGTATCCCTAGCACCTGTATCTCTGGCATCCTGTATCCTGTGTACCTGTATCCCTGGCACCTGTATCTCTGGCATCCTGTATCCTGTGCACCTGTATCTTGTGTACCTGTATCCTTGACACATGTATCTCTGGTATCCTGTATCCTGTGCACCTGTATCCTGTGTACCTGTATCCTGTGTACCTGTATCCCTGGCACCTGTATCTCTGGTAACCTGTATCATGTGCACCTGTATCCCTGCCACCCCTGTATCTCTACTATCCTCGTATCTCCCCTGTTGGAGCCGGCACGGCCGGAAGTAGCTCTCACGAAGCGCGCCTGGTGGTAATTACGAGCAATCTATGTTTAGAACTGAATTACTTTAGACATGTTAGTACGAGCAGTAGCGACAACTCCGCGATATTCCCCCAACACCTGCTTTACCTTCAACTGACATCATTAGCTCAACACCTGCTTTACCTTCACCTGACAACATTCCCTCAAGACCTGCTTTACCTTCACCTGGCAGCACAGCAATCCCTCAACACCTGCTTTACCTTCACCTGACAACATTAACTCAACACCTGTTTTACCTTCACCTGACAACATTCAACCCCTGCTTTACCTTCATCTGACAACATTCCCTCAAGACCTGCTTTACCTTCATCTGACAACATTCCCTCAAGACCTGCTTTACCTTCACCTGACAACATTCCCTCAAGACCTGCTTTACCTTCACCTGACAACATTCCCTCAAGACCTGCTTTACCTTCAGCTGACAACATTCCCTCAAGACCTGCTTTACCTTCACCTGACAACATTCAACACCCACTAGGTTTAAACTCAAAGTAGTTAAAGCGATAAGGTCTAGTTCCTCAACGGGAATATATTATATCCCTGCCCTTTATATAATTTGTTAGACAATACAATCACAGTGGTTAAGACAATAACAGTAGACAAGACAATAACAGTAGACAAGACAATAGCAGTAAACAAAACAATAACAGTAGACAAGACAATAGCTGTAGACAAGACAATAACAGCGGAGAAGACAATGACAGAGGACAAGACAATAACAGTAGGCATTACTGTGTAATTGGTTCATTCGTAACTTATTGAAAGAACAAAATATATTAATAAAATAACTATGTTCTTAGTTTCTCAGTTGTGGCAAAAAGCAATATTAAAGTACATGACCTAATAAACTAAAAATTATTATATTCACACTTGTAATTTTTTATAGCTAGCTACCAAAATAAATAAATGAATAAATAAATGTGTTTTTATAACTTAGAGAAAGACCCATACAAAATAGTAGTTTCATAATAAAACGTTTTTATTTTGTAAACACATGCGCATGAACACAACCGAATATTGTTTGTATGACGTCATAAGTCGCGCTCATTTCGTCCTGTTCGCCATCTTTATAAATATGGAGAGAAGGCGACCGTTTAAAAGATGTCGTTTGTAAAGTATTTTTTATCACAGACCCCGCTTCAACACGAAAAACAAACAAACAGAAAACACACAGTTATTTGCATAATTTCATATTTCGATAATGTATAAAAATACCTAAAAGAAAAATTAAAAACAAATTGTTTGTTGGGAAAGTTTTGAGTTTCAAAAGTGACAACTCAATATATGCTCTTGCATATCATATGGCTTGGCGAATGGATACATGAAAGTAGATCTGATAACTTTTCTACACAAATGGGAAATAAATACATTAAAATGTAATCCAAACAATGTTTGTTTCCTGTGGACACAAACAGTGGCGGTGTAGGAGCAGAGGGGGGAACTGTAAAAAAGGGGATTCGAGTGTTTTGGTCCCTCCCCCTCCCGAAAATAATTTAAAGAGGGATTTGTAGAACTTATCCCAGCCGATATTTGAAAATTGGATGCAGTTAGAACCTATTTGGAGTATTTCTCTTCAAATATATATATATATATATATATATATATATATTTGGAGTATTTCTCTTCAATTCTAGAAGCATACAAATTTCAAAAAAATATATATATATTTTTGAAATTTGGATGCTTCTAGAATTATTTTGGAATTTGACTCAAAACCATCTTTCATATTCATATTAGAGGAGAGTTCATATAAATCTAGAGGGGGGGGGGGCAAATGTATCCCGTTCCCCCCTTATCCCTACGCCCCCAGTTTTCGGTGCGCCTGGATACAAGCCCTGTGAACGTCTGCCTGAGAAAGAGGTGAGATTAGAGCTATTGGCGGGAAACAGTTTTTAACTGCCATTTTCACAAGATGGTGGCGAAATATTATCTCTGGATTGCATAAATAGGATTCTGGTAGGAGGAACAATAAATGACAGTCACAAATTTTAGCAAAACTACTTTCATTTAATCATACCTCAAGTTATGTTATTTACGTATATAAATTTATGTACAGGATTTTCACGAACTCACAGCCCAAACTGCACAGTTTCGGCGTACAGCGCCGGGAGAGCAAAGCTGTCAAGCTTGCGTGTATAACAGGTTGCATAGTAAATACACCTCGATATCTTGGAGCACGGCGGCAGAACATACCACAATTAATAGTAAACAACACACCAGTCCAATCTAGAAATGGGAATACGTTCTGAGGATCATCATTAACGGTCCTACATCACGGAAAGTGCTTGCCATTATTGCATGTGCAGTACCACGCGCCTAATTCCTATGCAACCTGTTGTAAACGCATGATTGACAGCTTTACTCTCCCGGCGTTATAATCAGACACTTTGGACATAATTTAACTGTATTAGCATAGTTTTCCAGGAGTTTTTATTATTATTATTATTATTATTTAGCACCGCGTCTTACTAGCCGTTCGGGCTATACGCTTAAGTACTAATTACGCTAAAGGGTTGAGAATTGGGAAGGTTGAATTTAAAGGAAGTGAACCCGCATTTACACGGAGGAAGAGTGGAAAACTATTTAGAAAAACCACCCTCAGTTTACCCTAAAAAGATTTGAACCTCGATCTTCCCATCCTCAGCAGTCTAGCTCATTACGACTAGCGCGTTAGATAACTACGCCACCGAGGCGGGTTCCGGATGTAAGTGTACACAGATTGTGTATGACTTTTGGTTCAAACAAGCTATACGTGCAGTTTGGGCTATGAGTTTCTGAACATTTTGTATATTATCAATACCTATAAAATAACATTAATAATTAAGTAAAATGCTATCAATGTTGACCCAAAAAGTATTTTTTTAAACTGTTGATCCAACAAGAATCGGGGATCAGGAAAGCTTTAAGAATAGACAGAAACAATTTCAGAAATACACTTTTTTTTGCTATTTTATTTAACATTTCTTAAATAAAATGTTTTAAATTAAAAGAACAGGAGATCATTATGTTCTTTGTCAGTGAATGAACTTTTAAATTCCAAGAAGCGAACATTTTGGCACATTTAATAAACGGATGAGCACGTGGCGTGTGAATTATGTCGTGCGTTGGGGTGCAAGTTAAATTGAGCAGATATAACTCTCTCTGGTTCTGTGTTGCGGTAAAGTATCGACACTGTTCCAGGGGCAGGTACTGGAGTGACCTCGAGAAAAGAGTCGTGGGAGCGAAACCAGGTGAGAGCAACACAAGTCGATAATCCCACACTTTCCCCTGGATAGACTAGCCCGTCTTACAACAGATCATGTTCCCAGCCTGGAGGCCTCAACCCTTAAGATTGCACGTGGAAACATAGACAAATATACACTAGTGCAGGTATACATAAACATAGACAAACATACACTAGTGCAGGTATACATAAACATAGACAAACATACACTAGCGCAGGTATACATAAACATAGACACACATACCCTAGTGCAGGCATACATAAACATAGACACACATACTCTAGTGTAGATATACACAAACATAAACATATACTAGGATATATAAACACGAACATGGACAAACTTAAAGTGAGACAGTTTCACAAACATAAATAAAACACACAGTATACATTTATACAGACAGATATATACATACACAAACAGATATACACATGCACACTATACATTCACAAACAGATATACAAATACACAATATACATTCACAAAAAGATCTACACATAGCCTACACGGTATGCATAACATATCAGTATGCTGATCTAATAAAATCTACAAAACAATTTTGTTAAGTAAGACTTTATCTGAAAACTATAATCCTTATTAGATGTACTATCATGTATTCAGACGTCAAGTAATGTTATAAGCAGCTGTCACTTTTAATATATATTATCAATACCTATAAAATAACAATAATAAAACGGTATCAATACTAATAGCAAAAAAAAGTTAGTATTTTCCAAAAGGCTCTTTCTATTAAAATTGAACTGTGTGTAGTATTGCTTGCGATCTTTTTAGTGGAGATTAGCATCTTGTGACAAAACTATGTTAGAGGGTTTAATAGAACTTTGACTGCTCTGAGGATTATTAAAAAACATTGTTAGAGGGTTCAATGGAACTTTGACTGCTCGGAGGACTATTTAAAAACAATGTTAGAGGGTTCAATGGAACTTTGATTGCTCTGAAGATTATTTAAAAACATTGTTAGAGGGTTCAATATAACTTTGACTGGTCTGAGGATTATTTAAGAATATTGTTAGAGGGTCCAATATAACTTTGACTGCTTTGAGGATTATTTAAAAACATTGTTATAGGGTCCAATATAACTTTGATTGCTCTGAGGATTATTTAAAAACATTGTTAGAGGGTTCAATAGAACTCTGATTGCTCTGATGATTATTTAAGAACATTTTTATAGGGTCCAATAGAACTTTGACTGCTCTGAGGATTATTTAAAAACATTGTTAGAGGATTTAATATAACTTTGACTGCTCTGAGGATGATTTAAAAACATTGTTAGATGGTTCAATAGAACTTTGACTTCTCTGAGGATTATTTAAAAACATTGCTAGAGGATTTAATATATCTTTGACTGCTCTGAAGATTATTTAAAAACACTGTTAGGAGATTCAATAGAACTTTGACTGCTTTGGGGATTATTTAAAATCATTGTTAGAGGGTTCAATAGAACTTTGACTGCTCTGAGGATGATTTAAAAATATTGTTAGAGGGTTCAATAGCATGAGGATCCTATACGCCGGGGGAGGTATAAAACAATCATCTTGACCTGTCTCACCTGAAGACGCGTGTTGACTTGTTCTCTCGGCCGGGTTCTTGGTGCCACGAACCCTCTCAGCCCACAATCCCAGCAGACACTGAGCCCTGGTCCTCTATGGTGGTATAATACCTTAGTCCGTCTCATGTCCCAGGAACATTCCACTCGCAATATTTCACAACGCAGCGGGTTTGAACCCCGGTGTGACGTCACACGAAGAGCCCCCGTGTAGCCGGCCGTTACTAGAGATATATTGGGCAACTACCGCTGGCCAGGAGACAAAATAGACATTATTAACGGACAAAGTAATGTCTAGTTTGTGCCGGTCAAGTGAAGAATGAATGGGAGAACATTTGAGCTGGAACGGACGCGTCGTATGAAGTGTTACAAGCTACAATAGCTCAGTTTGTTCTCTAAAGCACCAAATGAGATGTTACAAGCTACAATAGCTCAATTTGTTCTCTAAAACATCAAATGAAGTGTTACATGTTACAATAGCTCAGTTTGTTCTCTAAAGCATCAAATGAAGCGGTACAAGATACAATAGCTCAGTTTGTTCTCTAAAGCATCAAATGAAGCGTTACATGTTACAATAGCTCAGTTTGTTCTCTAAAGCACCAAATGAAGTGTTACATGCTACAATAGCTCAGTTTGTTAACTAAAGCATCAAATAAAGCGTTACAAGCTACAATAGCTCAGTTTGTTCTCTAAAGCATCAAATGAAGTGTTACATGCTACAATAGTTGTTTGTTCTCTAAAGCATCAAATGAAGCGTTACAAGCTACAATATCTCAGTTTGTTCCCTAAAGCACCAAATGAAGTGTTACATGCTACAATAGCTCAGTTTGTTCTCTAACCCACCAAATGAAGTGTTACAAGCTACAATAGCTCAGTTTGTTCTCTAAAGCATCAAGTGAAGCACTACAAGCTACAATAGCTCAGTTTGTTCTCTAAAGCATAAAATGAAGCATTACAAGCTGTAAAAGCTCCGTTTGTTCTTTAACCCACCAAATGAAATGTTACAAGCTACAATAGCTCAATTTGTTCTCTAACCCACCAAATGAAGTGTTACAAGCTACAATAGCTCCATTTGTTCTCTAACCCACCAAATGAAGTGTTACAAGCTACAATGACTGTTTGTTCTCTAAAGCATCAAGTGAAGCACTACAAGCTACAATAGATCAGTTTGTTCTCTAACCCACCAAATGAAGCGTTTGTTACATGCTACAATAGCTCAGTTGGTTTTCTAAAGCACCAAATGAAGTGTTACATGCTACAATAGCTCAGTTTGTTCTTTAACCCATCAAATGAAGCGTTACAAGCTGCAATAGCTCAGTTTGTTCTCTAAAATATCAAATGAAGTGTTACAAGCTACAATAGCTCAATTTGTTCTCTAAAGCACCAAATGAGATGTTACAAGCTACAATAGCTCAATTTGTTCTCTAAAGCATCAAATGAAGTGTTACATGCTACAATAGCTGTTTGTTCTCTAAAGCATCAAATGAAGTATTACATGATACAATAGCTGTTTGTTCTCTAAAGCAGCGTTTCCCAAAAGGTGTTCCGCGGAACCCTGGGGTTCCGTGGAAGGGTCAAAGGGGTTCCGAGTTCTGTCTGAGAATTAACTAAAACGTTCGTAGAAAACAGTCATAACATAGCCGCGCCCGGAGAAGTTACAAGACATCGCCTGGGTACAGAATCCATTCGCAAATCTAACCAAACCATCGATGCTAACTGTGTCAGAGTATGAGAATTTGATCGACATTAAGTGTTAATCCCTTCTAAAACAAAAATTCGAATCAGAAGATTCTAATTTGAATTACTTTTGGATTGGACTTAAAGATGAATACCCTGCAGTCGTTGAGAAGGCTATTATGGTTCTGCTTCCGTTTGTGACGACTTACCGATGCGAGACTGGTTTTTCAGCTTACGCTTGCACCAAAAACAAGTACAGAAAAAGACTGGATGCAGCTCCAGATCTTCGCGTTCAATTGTCAGACATTAAGGCTAATTTTAGTGCTATTATAAGTAAATATGTGAAAAAATTTCATTCTTCACATTAAATAGTTACTTTTTTTAAATACTTATAATAATTATTTTTTATTTATAATTATTCTTTCTTTTCATGTCAAACATGAAAATATTCAAACTACACTACAAGGTACAAACACTTTTGTTATTATCAAAATGGGGTTCCGCCAAAAAAAGTATGATCAATTAGGGTTCCGTGGCCAAAAAAAATTGGGAACCTCTGGTCTAAAGCACCAAATGAAGTGTTACAAGCTACAATAGCTCAGTTTGTTCTCTAAAGCATCAAATGAAGCGTTACATGCTACAATAGCTCAGTTTGTTCTCTAAAGCACCAAATGAAGTGTTACAAGCTACGATAGCTCAGTTTGTTCTCTAACTCACCAAATGAGATGTTACAAGCTACAATAACTTAGTTTGTTCTTTAAAGCACCAAATGAAATGTTACACACTTTAAATGCTCAATTTTTCACTATGAATATAGTTACCGCAATGTATAGTTGCTAGAAAATAAACGCACCATAATCTAGAATCGCCTCTAATATGGGTACCACAGTGTGCAGTAAAAAATTCATCACTATATGAAATAACAGGCCCTAGTGTAGCATTATTTGTTTAAGAATCGTCCAACTCACATCTCCTATGTATCTTGTAGAGTAGCTATTTTTGTTTTTATTCTCTGGTACTAACAGGTATACCAGTCTCACAGGTTTCAACAACCCAGTACTGCCACCCTAAATTATTTATAAAACACATAAAATGAACAAACAGAGCTCACACTTTACACTGCTACCATTGGACAAAGAAGTAATGGCTGACCTTTGAAGAAAATCTGTTGTTGTTGAGGAGGGGGGTTTAGTATTATAAAAGCGCATTTTTGGTCAATTTGGACCCCCCTCTTAAGCAAAAACAAGCTTACGTTATATTTATCAAACTTTTAAAAAAATTTGTTGACAGAAATAACAGCTATTATTTTATGCAGTTTATAAATTTACTTGCAATTATTAACGTAGAGGTGTAATTTAATGGTACAAAATAATTAACGATAAATATTGCTCTAAGCTGAATTTAAATTTATTGCAATAAACAGATAAAATGTTATAGAAAATTACATTTAGTAAAAATGATATAAACAAAAGTATTATTAGTGAGTTATAGTTATAAAAAAATTTAATTGACCTTTAATCTGGCGATTAAATGGCCTTGTGGTGTATGGGTCAGTGCACTTGGCTATGAGCCTAGGGGTCCTGGGTTCAATTCCCAGTTGGTTCCTTGGGTAGTTTTCTCGAATAAGGAATTATCCCAACCGAAACCAGGGTTTGGTTGGATATGCTTGAGTTATGTTTAAGTGTTTCCACTAACCAGTGGAACCACACCATCATCACTATCACCTCATGTCCTCTGAACACAGGAAGAATGTCCGATTGAGCAACGGTATATTAGTACTGGATAATATCTCCACTACTGGACAGCAGCACATTTAGTACTGGCTAATATATCCACTACTGCGCAATATTATCACTATCTACTGAGCAAGGTCCTTGAATCCATGTCTCAACCCTTTCAATTATTGTGTCCATTTTGGTTGACCAAGTCGCTGAGCAATTCTTACCCATCTCTGTCTTAAGTATTGTTCTGACCTCTATGTTGCTTGAATGTTCCCTTACCACCCAGTCCTTAGACATAGGTTTCATTCTATTGAGACTCGTTAGGGAGTGTGTAACGCAACACACCTTTCTAAGATGAAGGAGTAGGGGTGGGGAACACACAAAGGAAGATAAAGGTAATTGGTAGAGAATGATAGGATATATAATTAGGAACATGTAAAAGGAACAAATAACAATATGTAATTTAAAAAGTGGAAAGAGGTTTTCCTTAGATATATGTATACATAGCTAACATGGTAGGAAGGCAAAAAAAAAAACACCTCTTTTGAGAGATGTAATCTAGAAATATCAACAGGTCAGGAAGTGATGTCTGCCTTTGAGAGGTCAGGAGGTAATGGTATAAACCAACATTTATTAAGAAAGGGCTTCAGCCAACCACCAAATTTCATTTTATTTATTTCATATTTTAAAACAAAAAAAGAAAAAAATATCTATTGTGTTATGACAATAATATCAATCACAATGCTCTTAACCTATACTAGCTTCAAGAATAAAATAAGAGAGCGTGTTTAACTGTCTCATTGTACATTCAATACAGACAAAACATGTGTTCTTCTAGAGCCACCTTCTTAACCTGAAGTCATATCGAGGTGTCTTATCAACAAAGGGTACAGTTTAAATATGAAACACAGCCAAATAAACAAAAACTTTAAGTATTTTATAACTCAATTTAAAATGAAAAACATTAAATCATAAATGATAATTAAATAAACATAATTTGTATGGGTCAAGTTGAAATCTCAATCTTGACTCACGAATGCCAACAAAATATGGCTGAATATATTTGTACTGTGCTACAATTCCCTACCTACAAAAAATATATATACTAAAATGACACAAAGAAAACAAAAAGTTTATTGTAAACTTAACATCATCTAGATAAAGTATAACATATAATTAAAATAATGTTAAGCAGCTCTGAATTAGAGCTGTCATTTTCAGTCAAAATTCCCCACATACAAATTTCATCAAAATAGGACTAACCTGTCGACTTCAAAAAAAAAAAATCTAATATCACGAATTCATGTTGGTAAGATTGCACTTGGGTTTCCGGTAGAAACTAGATGCTGATCCTCAGCCCCTTGGAGGGGAACATGAAGAATGTGATGTGGGTGCTTCAGGGAGTCGATACCAAAGTACAAATAACAAAATTTTGTCGTCATAATCTCTTATTTTTAATGATTTTATGTCTATTTCCCAAATCCCCCAATGAGGAATGCATTAATTTATCAAATTTGTTACTATTGACAGAAAGGGTCAGGTTAGGACAGAATATTCAAGGGTGTGCAAAGAAAGGTAAATGCTTGGCGCTAAAACTTGAGCCCTCACTTTTTGGGGCCACCCCCACCTCGACAAAACAAATCCAAGCGTGGTATTTGGAACAACATCCAAACGAGGATGAAAGTCAAAATGCACCGACTTAGAACATAAAGAAGCAAGGGTGCCTGCAGCTGGGGCAAGGAGGAGGCAGATAGTCTGAGGTTGTATAAATATTAGCAGTAGGCTAATCCCGCCCAACAGTGTTTGAACTAGCACTCAAATCAGCCAACAGAGAGTTATAGAATATAACTAATAAACTAACTACCAGGCCACTTGCTGTCTTTAGTGTTGATAGTTTGGCGCATGCGCGAGCAATTACAGCAGCATTCGTGTTTAAATCATAAAGGTCAAGTGTCCACCCACGAATTTGGATAAATTTAAAACATTTTTCTTATTTTGCATCTTATTTTCAGGAGACAAAGATTGCATTAAAAAACGTCTTTTGAGGCTTTAATTTAATCAATTTTCCCAGACACGCTGCCGCCCTTGTAATGAAGAAAGAAAAACCAAATAGTTGTGTATTTCTTTCATAGTAATTATAGCTATATGAAAGTTAAAATAATGTAATAAAATATAAATAAATATTTGTAGTTAAACTCTGAGATTCAAATAAATTCAAGTAAACTTGCTTGTGTCATTTTCTAAATTTCTACAGATTTTTATCAGAAATAAATCTGCGACAAAGTAAACTAGTTTTCCCCTCATCCATCCCAGCATCACTTTACAAACTTGAACACCTGCACGCGAGCTAAAGAACATTTCCACACTCACTTGGCCATAACACACCAATGTCCAATGTCTTTGAACGTGCCAAGAAATTAACAAACACAAAATTTCGCCTAGCGACACTGTCGAACCGAAGAAAATAATCTGCAAAGAACTCTCTTCACTTTGATCTGTCTAGGTACGAGGAGTCCTGAGGGAGTTTTAAACTCAGAACTCACAATTTAGTACCTTCAAATATGCAACCAATGTATAACAAAGATTAAGTGTAGTAACATTTAAAGTGTAACTAAACCTGTGTAGGTTTGATATTTTAACTTCCCTGCGAGAATGAGATTTTTTTTTTCTTCAAATTTGGACCTTTTTTTTTCAGATTTAATATAATGTTTGTTTAAAGTTAGCTTTCACATTTATTTCAATAAATGATGGGGCAGATGGGGAAACTGTTTTAGCAATGGGTCAGGAAAAATAACAAAAAGTTGGTTTGGTTTCAGCTATGAAAAATAAATATAAATTTAGTAAACCTGTAGAATCTTTTGAAAGGAAAAAACTATATACTAAAAGAAGTTTTATCCAATTTAACTTTAAATTGTGAGTTTTCCACAAAGAAACTAATTAATACTTTGAATAGTGGTGGAATGAGACAGCTAAAGTTACCATATCTACTCATGTATCAATTCACCAAACTACTTGATCTGCAAGACCATATGTTGAGTTATTGTCACTTGTCAACAACAACCATATTTGTTTTTAATTATGTTTATCTTATACCAATTTTTACACTATAGAATTTTTTTGTGGAGGCAGCTTTAACTCACTCAAAAATGCTTTTCAAACGAGAGCTTCTAAAAGGCTATTTTCTTGTCATAAATTAAGATGGGGAACCAGAGGAAACAAAGGTTGTTGATGATTTCATGCGAATCATGTTCAGTTGTGTTTATGCACATCTGCTTACAAAATAAAAAAGTTTTATTCTGTAACTAATATTTTGTTTGTGCCTGGTGTATTTAATGCAACATATGTTTGTGCCTGGTGTATATAATGCAGCGTATGTTTGTGCCTGGTGTATATAATGCAGCGTATGTTTGTGCCGGGTGTATATAATGCAACATATGTTTGTGCCTGGTATATTTAATGCAACATATGTTTGTGCCTGGTATATTTAATGCAACATATGTTTGTGCCTTGTGTCTATAATGCAGCGTATGTTGGTGGCTGGTGTCTATAATGCAGCGTATGTTGGTGGCTGGTGTCTATAATGCAGCGTATGTTGGTGGCTGGTGTCTATAATGCAGCGTATGTTGGTGGCTGGTGTCTATAATGCAGCGTATGTTGGTGGCTGGTGTCTATAATGCAGCGTATGTTGGTGGCTGGTGTCTATAATGCAGCGTGTGTTGGTGGCTGGTGTCTATAATGCAGCGTATGTTTGTGCCTGGTGTCTATAATGCAGCGTATGTTTGTGCCTGGTGTCTATAATGCAGCGTATGTTTGTGCCTGGTGTCTATAATGCAACATATGTTTGTGCCTGGTGTATATAATGCAGCATATGTTTGTGGCTGGTGTATAGAATGCAGTGTATGTTTGCACCTGTTATTTATAGCTTTATTAGTCATTTTGTCAAGGGATTTAAAAGTTATTTTTTACCTAACCTTTAAGTTTAACTAAAACAAATTGGAAATTTTTTGCGAATATCTAAATATGGTGGTCTTCACATTTCACTAAATTTTTAATATGAAGAAATTATTATTATTATTATTATTATTATTAGCACCGCGGTCTTACTACCTGTTCGCGTTGTACACACTTATGCTAATGTGTAATGGTAGGAAGATTGTGAGATGAAATGGAGGGCCTACAGTTTAACGTGGAATCCGAACCTCGGTGGAGGCCTGGTATTCCACACATTTACAAGTTGTGATTAATACACGTCTTGTCAGAGGTGAAGGAAGGGTTTGGCAAATCAGATAAATCTGTGCCCGGACCGAGGTTTGGACCCCAGACCCTCAGCACAGAAGTCCGACACCTTACCCCTAGACCGCTAGGCCACCATGAAGAAGTTGTGAAGTCGAAAAATAAACTACCCTTTAAATAAAGTTTGTTCATATTTTAAAAAGATATCTTTGCACACCCCTAAACAGATCATTTCAACTGTCCATTTATCAAGATGGCCATAACATTGTGTGGTGCGGTCAGAGTGGAGCACACCCACGCACACCTAACTCTGCTGGCCCCACCCAGTACCTATAATTGTGGTACAACCCTTGACTGTGCAACATAAAAAATAGTTAATGTATGTGAGATGGGTAGGTTTATTGATTTTTTCAATAAAACACATTAAAACAAATAATTCAGATCCTTATCAACAGATACTCTTATAAAGACAATCATCATAGAACAAATACCTAGCAGTCTTAACGGCCAGATGTTAGATAGTATCTTATAATCAAAATACAAAATAAAACATCCACAATTTCAATCATATTAAGTACAAAACAAGTTAAATTACGTTACCCAGCAATCCTCCGATTAGACAAATACATTTATACACATTCTCTAGATAACAGAATGACCAATTTAACCTAAGATAACTGCAATCTATTCGTAGTGTGTTAAACTAAAAGATCGATTGTTTCACTCAGAGATTTTTCCACAGTTTCTAAATTATTTACATAGAAATAGTGAAACTGTGCAGACCCGACAAGGAATTGTTCAGTCACAAACAGAATGTTACATCAGAACTGGTGAGGTGAAAAGAAGGTGGTTTCACATACACGTTACATTTACTTTTCAGGTTTTCACAAAAAGGATTTTAATGATAACACTCAAAATGAGATTGAACACCCATTTTTTAAGCCTATGCAAAGATTCGAAATTACAAATCTCAATATTTAATTAAAGTTAGATCAAATCCACTATTTTAAGAATCCAAATCTCCAAGTTACTTTTGAATCCTGAATCTGAATCTTAGAAAAAAAGATGAACACAAGAGGAAATATAAATATAATATAATAATAGGAAATACAAATATTAATTAAATGTTAACATTCTTTCTTATAATACATTCATACATTAAAAGTTAAATGATAAATTACTGATCTGGGGTCTGGTTGTTAAGTTCATCCTATAATTGGTTCTGAACCAACAATGAGGAATATTAGAGCTCTAAAACAAACTTGACTTAAAAAAATGTTTTAAAGGTTTTGAGTCTCAGATCCAATATTTTCTTGAATACTCAAAAATCCTTAAGGATTCAAGGGCCCATCCCTATATGTAATGTTTGACAACAAGGAGGCTCAAGTGCTGAATGATTTTGTAATAGTGGAAATTTATAAAAATAAATTAATAAGTGTACATTTAACAAAGAAAGTGGAAAGAGTATGTTAAGAATCCAATACACAAAGTGTGACATCTTTTTTCTGTCTTCTGCAGAAGTATTAGTCACACACAATTTTAACACATTATTATTATCACCGCGACTTACTACCTGTTCAGGTTATACACATATATAAATACTCTAATGTGTTAGGGATGAGGAAGGAAGCATTTTAGTGATAATATATTTGCATCATCATCACCATCAAATATTTCCAGCCTGTGGCTGGGTTTGTTAAACAAATGTGTTAAAAATTGTGTGTGATTAATACTATTATAGAAGATATCACCTTCGTGGATTGGATTCATACCACATCCCGACACCTTAGCTCTGTTGGTAGCATGTCTGCTTATTGAGCTAAGGGTCCCGAGTTTGATTCTTGGCATGGTCAAAAATTTATCCTTAATTAAAATACGGGTTTACCCTGTCACATTGATGAATTAACAGCCGGGGACTGGATGTTGTGCCTATCCTAGTCTTGAGTTAGATTATAAGAATATGAAGCTACAACAGGCCTAGCCAACCGGTGGCGGAGAATGTATGGTTTGAATAAAACACTGACCACAGGCTGGAAACAGTAATGGATGTAAAGTAAATTAATACTACAGTTTTCCTCCTTTGCCAGATGGACTTGATTCATTAAATTCTCACTTATTAGTTGTTTTTTTAAAATTCCATTACTATAAAATCTTAATATTTGAAATTTTTCTATCAGATTTGAAATTTCAAATTTTAAAGTCAAAACATATGAATAATTAATGGAACTATTTAAAGAAGTTAGAATACATCTATTTTTTCTTGACCATATAAACTTGTGAATATCCTAATATTTAAAATCAAGTCATTAACATATTTATCTGAATATAAGACGGCCCGACAAACATTATCTATGTTAGTAGGAAAAAACAAATAGAGGTCATCTATAAACCATGTAACGCTCTTTTTTATTACCTTTTGTTTGGCCCAGATCCCCCGACATGTAACACCAAGTACACATTTATTCTAACCCCTCCAACCTGTTTTACTTTTCTCATCAAGAGTGAATGTCATTATTTCATAGGGAAACTTTAGTGGCGCTAAAAGAGGCACTTGCTCGGAAGTTATATATAAGTATGTTTACTAACTGTGGAAACATGAACAATTGTTATGTTTTCAAGATTATAATTCAAGTTTAAGATCTGTGTTACATAACACTGATATGTACCCACCCTCCCCCCACGTAACACCTTGTATATCTGGGGTTATCATTTATTTTTATTTTCATTTATTTGAGGTATTTAACATGCACTTTGTGAACCGATTTATTATATCAGCACACAAGAATTTCTATGAGTGACAGCAAAAGAGCCTACCAATTTTGCCGGAGAGGGTATTTCACAAACCTTCTAAGGTTCTTTTACATGCCACAATCAACTGGGACTGACGGCTTTATTTTCCCCTTTAAAGGAAGTTGTACTAAAGGTTTTTATCGCTCAAGAAAAATTCGTCGATCTCGACTGGGTTTGAACCCACGAACATCGGGTCCTGAGGTGAGAACTTTACCCCAAGACCAACCAGGTCAACATAAATGTTTATCAAACTGCGATCCCCGTGATAGGGACCATATGAAAATGAATGGTACGATATAATTGTATTTGCTTTCTCAGATAGTCTATTAAAGTTTGGGAATAAATTTTCAAAAATAATCATCAGTAATTTAACCTCTAATGATCTCTTTTAAACTATCATGTAAAGACTTTCAAGACAACCATTTTGAACAAAATTGTTAATATTCTTTAGATTGAAAAATGACACCTGGACACGACAATCGAACCTGGAATCTTTGGCTTAGTACGCCGATAATATAGCCAGGTGTCATTTTTCAATTTAAGCTATATGATATTTAGATGTGGCTTTAACCGTAACTAACAAATATAATAGCCTGATTATTTAATTAATCACAAAATTGTTAATTCCAATTTTAAAAAAAAACCTAATATTAAACTATTATTTAATTGAGGGGGTCGAATAAAAACAACCCCCTGAAGAGACAGAATTGTTTCTAGGGTGTTAGACACATAAAACATAAATATTCATCATAATCTCAAGGTCAACATTTTCTACAGTTACAATCTTTTTTATCTTTATTAGAAAATAAAAAGTGAAATAAATCATGGTACAATATTGACAGGCTAGCTCCGCTAAGACAGCTATACTTTGTTTCACAAGTACATTTCAATTTTCATAGGAAGAGACGACAGCCATAGAAAATTAACATTATTAGTATTAATTAATTATATATATATATCAAAGTACAGAAGTAAAGGAACAGCTGCAAGAATGGAATGAAGAGGTGAAAAAGTGTAGAATGAAATTTAGTATGGCGAAAAGTGAAGTTATGGTGATGACAAGGCAGATAACAAGGACAAGAAAGGTGATAGAATTGGATGGAGTAAATTTGAAAGAACCAAAGAGTATGAAGTATCTGGGTAGTGTGATTGAGGCAAAAGGGGGCAGCAGAGAAGATATAGTGAGACAAGGGTAGCAGGGAGAGGTTTTCTACAGGTGTGTAGGAGACCTACTGTGGAAAAGAAAAGTGTAATAAAGTGTTGTATAGAGCATACATCACACCCATAGTTACGTATGCAGCGGAAACTTGGACTTTGGTCAAAAGAGAAACAAGGAAAGTTGAGTTTTTGAGGAGCATGCTAGCTGTCACCGCAAGAGATAGGATTAGGAATGAAGATGTACGATCTAGAGTTGTGGCACAGGGAGTACTAGAGGAAATTAGGATGAGAATGGACACGTAATGAGGATGGAAGGGTAGAGGATTCCAAGAAGATTAATGGATGTAGGGAAGACACCACAAGGGAGACCAAGGAAGAGATGGGAGGAATAGATAGTAGCAAGTGTGCAAGTGAGAGGAGAGTGGAAGAGAGTGCAGGAGGAAGATGGAGGCATTTTACTAAACGAACCCGGCCACAAGCTGGAAACAGTTTGACAAGTGACAGGAAGGTAGTCCGCGTGTGCATTGAACGATCATCAAGAGGTCCTCAACTGGGACACTGTTGTAGATCTTAGAGACCCCCCTCCCACCTATAAACAGCAACGTGTGGTTTATGGATGAGCCCATATTAGAGCTAGCAATTAACATCAACTTCATTCATTTAGTAATTTTAATTTTAAATTAGGAAGAAGGCATAGGAAAGGTGGATAAAACATTTAAAAGCAACAAATACACTATGGCTGTTACAAAGAAAAGAAGAACACAGTTCACACTTTACACTGTTACCACTGGACAAAGAGGTAGTGGCTGCCTCTGAATAAAATCAATCATTACTGTCCAATTCCCTGACCTGGGTTTCATTCTATCAGAACTCATCAGGAGGGTGTGAGAAATGTGCAACATAACTTCCTAAAAGAGGAAACCAAAAAAAGAATGAAATTGCTGTGGGCCCCTTACATTTAACACATTTTAGGGATAAATATATTTAATTAAAATGTGTGCTAAGGAAAGTTTGATGCACAGACAATAGCCCTCACTTCCCCAACTATAAAAACCCTGAGGGCTCCTTAAGAGGCTGTATATTGTGGGCATACCAGAAGTTCAAACCTGGAGGGAAAGCTTGACCTTGAACAGCGAGTTGACAAACCACACTCCAATCTAGAAATATCGACTGTTGCATAGTAACTATTCCTAACAAATTTTGCAGGAAAAATTTAAAAAGTATGTGAATATAATGCTACTCACGATTTTGAGGAAACCAAAACAGATAAAAAATCTTGTCTTATATTCAGATAAATACAATATTGGGCCATAATTTATTGAGCTCAAAAAGATATATATATTTAATTTTTCCATTTGTTTAATACGGATTTGATATTTCATTTGGTTTGAAAAACATTTCCACTATGAAATATTCAATTCAGATTCGATTTGAACCATTTTCATTTTATATTAAAATTTGATTCGAAATTTAAATTATTGGATTTGTTCAGACTTTTGACTTTTAATTGTAAAATTATAGAAAAATGGCTAATGTTAAGAGCCTACTTACAGCTAAAATGTACTTTTTAATTATGAAAAAACTTGTTTGCTAGACTAAGTTAAAAGGCCCTCAGAGGGCGAAGCGTGACACTGGCCACTCGATAAGGTCCAGATGTAACATTCCATCAAATTTCAACCTGACACGAGAGAATGTGAGGTTGCCTCAAACACGCACACAACACCGTATTTCCATCTATTATTGATATCAATAAAGTTCTGCTTTGAAAACAATTTGTTGTTGTTTTGATATAAAGAGGAACTGTCCTTTCAGATCCTGACGGTCAAAAGGAATACCAACAACTTGCTTCTCTATTTATTTTTTCTTGAAGAACGTCGAGATGGTTTTAGATCCTGAAGCCACCTTAGCGCGCGCCTTGTCTTTTGACGACACAGATTTTGTGGACTGCAAAATAACAATTTACAAAATTACATAGTTGGTTTATTTTGTTTAGTGTGTCCAGACAGAATTTTTATCAAAGACAATTTGAGGTGAGAGACGAGTGGGCTGATATTATAACAGGTAAGACATCTGAGATAGTTTAGTTACAATCTCGAGTGTCCAAGAAGCTGGGTCAGTTAGAGAATGTGAGATTGTTCAGTTACTGTCTCGAGTGTCCAAGAAGCTAGGTCGGTTGGGGAATGTGAGATTGTTCAGTTACTGATCTCGAGTGTCCAAGAAGTTAGGTCGGTTAGGGAATGTGAGATTGTTCAGTTACTGTCTCGAATGTCCAAGAAGCTAGGTCGGTTAGGGAATGTGAGATAGTTCAGTTACTGTCTCGAAGGTCCAAGAAGCTAGGTTGGTTAGGGACTGTGAAATTGTCACCTTCTCTGGCTTAGTGAGGTCCAGAACCCCCCCATTAGCCAGGTCCAACTCGGCCCGGATCTTCTTGACGTCTCCTTGCATGTTGTTACTATTTCCTCCGACCGACAGCTTCCTCTTGCTGCTGGCCGGGTGACAGTCTTCAGGGAGATTCATCTGCTGACCCAACTTGAGACTCAGATCCTCTGGCAGGTACTCGGACAACATCCCGTGGGCATACTTCAGAGCTGTACAGTCTAAAACAAAGGATCTACTTACCACTCTGTATTTCCTACTGACAACATCTTTCAAATTTTGTTTTGGCTTCACTTAATATTTGTTTTTCAGCATAGAGTCTTACTACCTGTTTGAGTTGTATGCTAATGTGTTAGGTATGAGAAATTTAGAGGAAATGTTCTCACATTTGTCTGAAGGGAGAGTGGAAAATCATTTAGGGAAAACCACCCTCGGTACGCTCGATCTCCCTGTCGTCGGCAGTCCAAGTCTATTGCGAGAGTGATGGCTTGGACTATTCAACTAATGAAGTACCTCAGGTCACTTTGTATTTTAACAACAACTTTTTCACACCCATAGATAATATATATGTCTATTTTCCAAGGATCAAAACCGACTCAAGCTCAAGAAGGAGCTCAACTCTCGGCCTACCTGTGTCCGCGTCCTGCTTGCTGCAACTCTTGACAAAGTTGGTGGACATGGACCCACTAGACACCGCTATCCCCTTCTGTTTAAGAACCTCGGCCACTCTCTCTGCTTTGCGTTGCAGCCATGAGAGCGCCTTCTCCTCATTGTACTTGTAGGCGCAGAGCTCATCGTCACCTGAACACAACATGTGCATCAAGCCGGGCTCAATATTACCCACTTGTGGGCCGCAAAAAGTTTTTGAAATGGGAAAATTTTGTAATTATTTGAAAATCATAAAAAATTTGGAAAGGGAAAAAACAAAAATAAAAAATGAAATAATAATAATAATGTGTATAATAAAAGGATACAGGAATCATGTTTGTGGACGTCAGTGATGTCGTTAACAGAAACTGGTGATGAGTGTATGGCTCATTATGAGAGATAGATAAGTTTTTGTAAAATTATATTCAATGATAAATTTAAAAAACAAAACAAATGTTATACTAAAAGATAACTCCCCCTCGACCAATTAGCCAAATGGGTTGCAAAAGTTTGGGAAGCACTGGCCTACTTGGTCTGTTCCCTATCTACACCTCCAAGCTGGCTCCCTCCACACTCCAAAGAGATAGTAATGCTAGCAGTGAAAACCAGCAGCTTTACAAGTCCATAAATAGGTTTATGGTTTTGACTTGGACCATGCAAGAGAATTATGTTTGACTCTCGCTAATAGTTGAGGACACCAAGGTAGAGTAGAGGAAAGTTCACCTCTTCGGTCGGCAACCTGAGACAGGTGCTTCAGGCCTGCAGCATGCAGTAACCTTTCAGTTTCAGGGAATTCTTCATCCTTGAGTAGCTGTTCTAGGGGCATTACTTGGCTAGCCTGTAACAGTACACCCTCGCAACCTTGCATCAGCAGTTACTTCCTGTTACAATCCGAGATAACTCTAGCTCAAATACTTTTACAACTTGTACTATTTACTCTCAATCATACCTTTCTCAAATATGGCAGAACCAGGAAGATGGGGTCTATTGGGGTTGACAGATGCATCTTGCCGTCAGACTTTACACTTTCATCTATGAACCAGGACCTAGAATAAACAAACACGGACAAGAAGGATGATCTCCCGTTTCACACTGAGGAGCTTATTATGCTAGTGTGAAGATTCTTAATGTTTTACTGCTATCAAAATGTAGAAATGACGGAAGAGTGCTACAAAGATGTAGAAATGATGGAAGGGCGCTACGAGGATGTATAAATGATGGAAGGGCGCTACGAGGATGTATAAATGTTGGAAGGGCGCTACGAGGATGTATAAATGTTGGAAGGGCGCTACGAGGATGTATAAATGTTGGAAGGGCACTACGAGGATGTAGAAATGATGGAAGGGTGTGCTACGAGGATGTAGAAATGATAGAAGGGGGTGCTACAAGGATGTAGAAATGATGGAAGGG
>CABFWB010007756.1:9625-22429 GCA_902151455.1 Timema bartmani
AACCCTTTTTGATTTTTCCTTTTTTTTTTTCACTCTTGCATATGTGGGGTGTACGTAAGCACCAGAAGGAAGTATCTGATAGGACAGCCGTTCTAACAGACATTAGGTAGCTAGCCCCGCGAAAGATATCGAGGTTCAAATCCCGGTGGGCACGCCATCTAAATGTCAGGCTCATTTAATACTGGCGAAGGGATTTTGGAATCGAGTCACTGCCGGGTAAACTGTTGGTAGCTCTCCCGCCAGGTAAAAAATGCTGGAACATTTTCTTAATCATCCCTACCGCACTCTCATAATTAATATATAGACGTTTAGCCAGAAAGGGTGCGTGTAGCTCATCTAGTTATGGCGGTGGAGGTCGGGGATTTGAATCTCCACTGAGGTGTACTGTCACTAGTTCTCACTAAATGGTTTCCCTCTCCCTCACTCCACGTAAACCCAGGAACATTTCTACCCTATTCTTCCGCCAACAGTGGTCCATGTTGGTATGGTGGATACCTACATCCGCGCATGTCGACGGAAGATACCATACTACCAATTTTAGTAGACTTTTGTGGGGTATAGCGGCCCCTAACTGAGGATTATAAATCACCGTGAGGCTTCGGAGGCCCCAGATTGTGCATAATCAGAGCTGTGTCAATGCTCTATAGTTGCGACATCAAAGTTTCCCTTCCCAGTGTGTCCTACCCCCGGGGGATTTGACACATGAGGAGGGGGGTGGAGTGAGGGGTAAAGTGAAAGGAGTCTTGTTGCAGCGAGCCATTTCCAGCTGGTCACACTCTACGATATACGATCGTCGGGAGAGGTTCGTCCAGCGCGCTCACTAGCGATGCCGAAATTTTATGGGACGTCGCGGGAGGAGTGCCCGATGCCATGGACTGCACGTTCCCTCTAACAATAAATAAATAAAAAACTCTCACGAATAATCTTCAATGCCAGTCCCAATCCTACCCAGACATACGATCCAATGGCACACATAAAAACCAATCGGCACACATAAAAAACCAATGTGCACACATAAACATCTAATGGGACAGGAACCAACAAGTTTGGACAAGAATAAATTATCACAATTACACCCTACAAAACAACCCAATGACCTAGAGCTCTATGACGTCACACATTTCAAGATAACCCGGTTGCGACATCACACACAGCATTGCGTAATCATTACAATACAGAATTTCTCCAGATCGCGGTCAAAGGTCTAAGTTCAAAAGTCAAACTGCCCCAGCTGGGCGTACTAGACTACTCTTATTATACGTTCCGGTTCGACCGGGAGTGTGCCGTTTTGAGAGGTACGTCTCAACTGCCCGGTCGACTAGCATTTAAGTCCCGGTTAAACAAGCCCGTGCACACACATTACATCTACGTTCTTCATGGACACATACACAGAAACACGGCGCACACTTAATGTTGCCTAAAACACGGAAAACTGAGACATAGTTATATAGTGGAGAGAGAGATAGTACAACAACTATATGTTAGACAGAGTGAGACGTAGGTGTAAGTTGGAGCTGGGGTGCGGGATGTGTTTTTCTCCTCTGACTCGTGTCTTACCGATTGCCGCTATCTATGATGCTCCCTCAGCATCGTCACTCCACCGACGTCGCCCACTAACGCTACTGACTGCTATACTATTGTTTCAGACTATGGTACCGGTCGCGTGTTGCGAATACGATTATAGCCGTGAGTGGTTTCCGTTCAAGGCAACATGCAGATATTTGAGTAGAATACGTTCTCGCAACAATTACAATGGTGTGTACGTGCACCACATCTCCTCAAATAAAAATACCAAAATAAATAAACTGTACACTCACTAACGAAATTAAAAAAGAATATCCCTTTCTTAAAAAGCTTTGCGGTGACATCGACAGAGTGAAGTGTCAACAATACTTGTCGGAATTCGCCATTGCGCACGATGGAAGAGTGGACTTCAGAGACCATCTCAAGTGCTAGAAGTACAAGGCAAGTGTAACTATAAGTTCGTCCTCAATAACCTCGTCTTTATAAAAATTCAGACCTTGCTAGAATCATTTGGTAATAGCTGCAAATGAGGCCACGATTACATTCCATAATGCAATGCACGATTTGAGTTTCAAAACTTCAGCTTGCACATCAAAATTGATGTCGAAACTACATGAACCAAAATT
Organism: Timema bartmani; assembly: GCA_902151455.1. NCBI lineage: Eukaryota > Metazoa > Arthropoda > Insecta > Phasmatodea > Timematidae > Timema > Timema bartmani. Next base: position 11,776 of record CABFWB010007756.1, read on the forward strand.
TGGGTCTCCGTGGACAAATTGCGAAGCTGTCATAGTGAGATTAATCACACAGATGGATATGGATGAATTGCACAACTATTTGCAAAAATCTACTTTTGTGAGCATCACAACGATAAATTAAATAGAAATAATGTAAAATTAGCGCCCGTCACTGTGAGGTATTTTGTACCACAGAAAGGTGTAAAGGTAAAGTTGATAGATTTCCAGTCTGTATGTGGAGAAACATCTGAAATATTGATGAACCACCTTTTTCCGATAACTAAGTGGCACGGTATTAAAAAACAAGGTTGCTGTGTTTTGTGGGGATAATTGTAACACGAACTTTGGAAGAGTAAAGAGAAAGAGCGTCAATAATGTTTACTTTCGAACTGAAATACATTCTCGGTGTTAAAATAAAAGGAATTACTAGCGGTTCACACATTTTACACAATGCTCTTCAGATTGCATCCGCATCCAAAGGAGGCTCTTGTCGCAGAACCTCCACTTTATCAAGTAGTTTAAATAATCTAGCATATATTTAAAGGATTGAAATGTTATTTCCTTCCTCAAGAAAATTTCCCGCTTGCTTTAAGTAGGTTTTTCAAGAGTAGAACTAGGGAATTATATTTATGGTCTGTGCACGGGAGGTTGAATCTCTTTAACAAGATCATTCTTTCAATGGAAAAAACTAAAGTCAGCACAACAGATGTTGCTTTGGAGCTGAAGAAGTTGAAGACAAATATTCAAGAACGAATGAAGAACAAATTTATTCCACAAGGAGGGAAACCACTGCTGGACATATTTGAAGATTATCTAAGATTTGGAAAATTTCCAAACATACGTTGTATTTAATATATTGAATTATATGAAAATAGTTTTGACGAAGCTGAACAATTCACCCGGATCTGTTTGCAAGAAGAGATAAATTGGAATGAGATGAACTTACGGCTAACACTATAAATAAAAAGCACTGATCGGAAGCACACCACCTAAAAATATCAATACAAATGAGCTATTTGATGAGAGATCGTTGACAAAATCTTACTTCCTCAAAAACCCAATAACAGAAACTGTTTTCTGCATGGAGAAAATATGTTAAGCTCTTCAATCATTTCCATGGCTGACATGTTCAAGTTCCGAACCTTTCTTTGCCTTCCAGGAACATCAACGCCCGTGGAAAGAGTTTTTTCTATAGTGAAAAATATTTGATCCTAGGATCGCGGCAGATTGGATGAAACTGTTGTCAAAGCTTTACTTCTCTGCAAAATTAACTTCAACAATATGATATGAAGCGAATTTTATGGTAAAATTTAAAATGATAAATCCTTTCTTTAAAAGTACATGCTAGTGAGAAAAATGAATAGTTTAATAAAGCAAAACACATGACCATATCTTAGAAGAAAATTTCCATTATTGAATATTATGTAAACTTAAAATTACTTACGTACCTTAAAATATTTAAATAAAACTATCATTCAAAAAGTTTATTTTCTATTTTTACTGCTTACCTAGACTGTCCCAGATTAAAGTAGAATAATGATGGTAAACCTACCCAGATACCATCGTTGAACAAAATCATTAAAACTATTTTCAAAAATTTCAAATTTTTAAAAAACCAGTCATTAGTGAACTCCTATTAAATGAATTTTTTTTAAAAGAAAATCAAATATATAAAATTATTTATATTGTAACAAACTTATTAGATACCCATTTTGAGCCAAATCATTAGCGCCACTATTAAAATATTTCAAATTAGATTTTTTTTTTATCATTTAACCAATTTTCCCCTGAAAAAACATGTATACAGTTTTATTTGTCAAGTAAAACCCCATATGAAAGTACGTTTTAAATAATATTGCTAGAACCATTTCCGAAAAATCTCAAATTTTCAAAAATCACTCAACAGTAAAATACCCTTAAACGAGCTTTCTACAAAATAACCAATATATCGTGTTATTTCCATGCCAAACACTATATAAATATCAATTTTAAATAAATGAGTTGGAGCAATTTTTTTTTAAATATTTGGAATTTCCAAAAAATCATTCATAAATAAACTACTCTTTTAGGTTCAAAATAAAACATATATAACACTTAAATGTAAAGTGTTAAAAAATCATTCAAGCTCTTTCGGATCAAGGCCCAGGCTCAGACAAACAGACATACATACATACATGAGAACAGACAAAAATATGTAATCCACTCTTTTGGGTTTGGACACACATGAAACGTAAATATTAATCATAATCTCTAAATCGAAAAATTCTCGATTACAAATACTCTTTCTCTTTGTATGAGAAAGTAAAAATTCTAATTATTAGTAGAACGTAATCAATCCTGACACAAAAAAAGTTTTGTATTTATTTGCTGGCTGTGTTGACAAAATAAAAACGTTTTTTATTGAAACTAATTATTTTGTATGTTTTTTCCTCTAAATTATATCAACAAATTTATCTATTTCGGTGGTCAGTTATTTTGTTTATATATTTTGTTCTTTCAAATAGTTACGAAAAAGCCAATTATACAGTCTGAGGGAGAAATTATTAGAAGCGTTTACTAACACTTTTGATTAATAATCTGGTATTACTAATAAGATAATGTCTATTTCCAAATGGATACCATTAGTTACTTCTAACCAATGTTTGCAATAACCCTCATCTGCTTGCTGTCAACTACCATCGCTACAGTTGGGAATGGACTGTAGCTATGACGTAATTGATTCAAATAACAGAAACACTCATTTTCAGATATTGAAAAGAAAAAACATTATCTTAGGCTCGTGTAGTCGGTATTAAACCAGGTTCATATACACTTGTACTAAGTGTAGTCGAAAAAATGTATCAATCAACAATCTTAAAACCCGCTTCGGTGGCCGCGTGGTCTAACGCGCTACTCTCACAGTAGACTAGATTGCCAAGGACAGAGAGATCGAGGTTCGAATCTCGCTCGGGTGCATTGCGGGTGGTTTTTTCAAACTAGTTTACCCTTCTCCCACCACGCAAGTGGGGGTACACTTCCTATAAATATAACCTTCCTAATCCTTAAAGACATTAGTGTAATTAGTACATGAGCGTTTAACTCGAATGGGTAGTAAGTCACGCTGCCAACAAACTTAAAACTCACATATAAGGAGGCCTGGACTAAACCTCAATTATATATAATCGGGCTTGAAGGAAACTTATAGATCGGGGTTCAAATTCCGGCCAAGTGTACTGTCAAAGTGGGGTGTTCTGTCCACTATTAGATCAGTAGAAATAAAATATTCCAGTAAAATACACTAAAATGGCCGCCTTGACTGTCACTCCACAAATCATAAAATACAATGGTCTAGGAAGGCCAAGTCAAGCCTAGTCTTATAACTACACACATTTGTTTAAAAAGCTTTTGAAAATGAGTTAATATTACATTTTCACATATTTTTTTTTTCTAAAAATTAAAACTCAATCTATAGGGGGGAAAAGAACCCTGTTGTAATATTTCAATCTTTGGTGTGAACCATATTTTGAAATAACGCCATCATATACTTAAATATTGCGTTAGAGCTGACATTTATCGCTTACCCTAAAGGCTTTAGCTTCCAAAAACTAAACCATTGATTATTGGTAGCATTATAAAAGTATACATTTATTACCGGCTTATTTATGTTTTGATTACACCAGATATTTTGCTAGAAAATAGTTAATTATTAACTGTCGACTTTTGGTGGTCTTGAGGAAAAATACTCGCCTCAGTACCCGATGTTCGTGGGTTCAAACCAATCTGGAGCGATAAAAATGCGTAGCACAACTTCCTACGGAGGGGAAGTAAAGCCGTTGGTTCCATGTCGAGTGTGGTATGTAAAATAACCCTGGAAGGTAGGCCTATGTGAAAATACCTTTAACGGAAAAATTGGTAGGCTCTTTAACTATCGCTAATAGAAATTCTCCTGTGTTGATATGATCGGTCGGTTTAGAAAGTGCACGTTAAATATCTTAAATAAATTAAATAAAAGTTATGTCATTAATTTCCCACCTCGTCCTACTGTTAGTTCGGATTATCCACTTATAGATATTTAAGCATTTAATATAATACATATAATATATGGTAATATAATAATAAATAAAGCTATAATATAAACACATGTGTGTTGTGTGCTTCTCCCACTGTGTGTTTGTGTCTCGCATGGAACTGCACGAGATGCGAGGTTAGTGGAACACACTTTACTTGCCATCATTTATTTATTCATCAGGCTCTGATAAACTCTCATCCATACCGACAAATAAGCAGCCCTAAGTCAACAAAACACTTCAAACTATTGCAACTACAGATAATAGGTAAGTAATAGGGCAAGTGTATCTATAAATAGGATAGAATGCCCCTTAGGGTACACTCTCGACTATCGACCTAGACATGAAGGATTGGGAATGGTCGGGACAGGGCACTTCTTCTTGTCAGTGGATCATTGGAAAAGACCGAATACAAGTATAGAAGATCCTGGTTTGGTATATTATCGTCTTAACACCTAAATATTAGTCTCTAGTATTAAATACTGATGACCTTTGAGTTAAGTTAGTCTTTAAGGAAGATGATAATTAATCCTTCAGTTTAGAAATTGTACCTTAACACTCTAGTTTAGAGAAACTATTATGAAACTTGAAAATTTAGATTATTAGATTTTGTCACAAAATGATTAATTTTTATGTTCCATCGAATACGAAAGTGTTTTGTCTTTTAGCATTTTTCCTGTCTGTGAGTCTAGATACTTGGCTGTGAGACTAACTGCTTGTTTATGACTTTAGATACCTGGCTGTGAGACTAACTGGTTGCTTATCAGTTTAGATACCTGGCTGTGAGACTAACTGCTTGTCTATGAGTTTAGATACCTGGCTGTGAGACTAACTGCTTGTCTATGAGTTTAGATACCTGGCTGTGAGATTAACTGCTTGTCTATGAGTTTAGATACCTGGCTGTGAGGCTAACTGCTTATCTATACGTTTAGAAACCTGGCTGTGAGACTAACTGCTTGTTTGTGAGTTTATATACCTGGCTGTGAGACTAACTGCTTGTTTATGAGTATATATACCTGGCTGTGAGATTAACTGCTTGTCTAGGAGCCTAGATACCTGGCTGTGAGACTAACTGCTTGTCTATGAATTTATATACCTGGCTGTGAGACTAACTGCTTGCTTATTAGTTTAGATACCTGGCTGTGAGACTAACTGCTTGTCTATGAGTTTCAATACCTGGCTGTGAGACTAACTGCTTGTCTATGAGCCTAGATACCTGACTGTGAGACTAACTGCTTGTTTATCAGTTTAGATACCTGGCTGTGAGGCTAACTGCTTGTATATAAGTTTAGATACCTGGCTCTGAGACTAACTGCTTGTTTATGAGTGTATATACCTGGCTGTGAGACTAACTGCTTTTTTATGAGCCTAGATACCTGGCTGTGAGACTAACTGCTTGTTTATGAATTTAGATACCTAGCTGTGAGACTAACTGCTTGTTTATGAGTTTATATACCTGGCTGTGAGACTAACTGCTTGTTTATGAGTTTATATACCTGGCTGTGAGACTAACTGCTTGCCTATGAGTTTAGATACCTGGCTGTGAGACTAACTGTTTGACTATGAGTTTAGATACCTGGCTGTGAGACTAACTGCTTTTTTATGAGATTAGATACCAGGCTGTGAGACTAACTGCTTGTTTATGAGTTTAGATACCTGGCTGTGAGACAAATTGTTTCATGTATAAATGAATGTATGCACCCGCATAAATGGTCAAATGGTCTAAGGCGTCACTCCTTCAATAGATTAGATCCCAACTACTCGGGGTTCAAATCTCCCTCACTCTCTCTCAATGCAAATGAGGTTATTCTCCCTCATAAGTATACCTTCCTCATATTTACTTCGTGAACATGTTTAAAATGCACACAGCTCGGATGGGTGGTAGTATTCATTGGTTTGAAAAGAATATATGAGAGTAGTTTCAGTATATTTTTTGTTTAGCTGTCACATATCAGCCTTCCTGTGCGAACGGTGATTAGTCAGTGCTTTAAGCGATGTCTGGTAATGTAAGGGAGTACAGTGGACACTCGTTTATCCGGACTGGGAGTCATCCGGATAAACAGAAATCTAGATAACTCGGAATCAACAGATAAAATTGCGGCACACATCTGTAAGATGGTAAATCAGACCAAATCTTATACAACACAGTTTTAGCCCTGACCAAGCTACAGCATAATGTACAGTACTAAATACAGTAGTGTACCACTGATTGTAGTACAGTTTTAGTTCAGTACAGCACTGTACTCACCTTGTGATTACAGTATCGTAATTAATTAATACTTTTGAAAGGAATTAAAAAAAACGATATTACATTATTTGTCCCATAAAAATTTGTTACAAAAGATTAATTAATTCGAAATTTCAGTCCGGATAAACCGGAAATCTGTATCAATGAGAGCCGGATGAACGAGGTTATACTGTAGATGGAATGTTTGCCAACATGACAACAAAAGGAACCGTAGAGGTTATACTGTAGATGGAATGTACCTACATGACAACAAAAGAAACCGTATAGTTGGAGGGGAATATATTAGCATCGTGTTATTGACAATGGAGAGGACAATTTCGAAGTCTTAAAACCATTTGCTCAGGGAAAATTAATCAGGATATTAAATACAAGATAACGTTCGATCCGAAAAATGTATCAAAGTGCGGTTTCCTGTCTTCTTCACTTGGATACAGTGGAACCGGGCTCAGTTTAATAGCTTTTATTTAATTTGGAAACCATGATTTTCCACCCGCTTCAGTGGATGCATGGTCTAAGGCATCACTCTCGCAGTAGACTAGACTGCCGATGACGAGGATAGAGAGGGTCGAATCTTGGTCGGGTGTACTGAGGGTGGTTTTAAAATATTTTTCACTCTCACTTCACGCAAATGTGAGTACACTTCCCCGTAAATATAATATTCCTTATTCTTAAGCCATTAGCGTAATTTGTACATAAGCGTATAGCCCGAATGGGTAGTAAAACGCGTTTCTAAATATATATATATTTTTAAATGTTGTGTTTTTTAAAATACAGTAAAACCATTTCACTGATATCAATTTTTCTGTATATAATACAAAAAAAAAGTACAGCAATGGGGTGTTTGGTTCATACTGTATTACTTTTTTTTTTAGCACCGCGTCTTACTACCCGTTCGGGAAATACGCCTATGTACTAGTTAAGCTAATATGTAAGGGATTAGGAATGTTTATTTTAGAGAAATTGCACTCTTATTTGCGTGGAAGGAGAGTGGAAAACCATTTAGTGAAAACTACCCTCAGTGCACACAACCGGGATCGAACTTCGATCTCCCCATCTTCAGCAGTCTAGTCCAACACCAGGGTAGCGCGTTAGACCATGCGGGTCTGTGTTACTTATCTAAGTTAGGATTACCAAGCTTACTAATCAAAGAGTATACATGCCAACGCATGTCAAAATGGCGTAATTTTCTTTTCCCGTTTTGATATGAAAATCTAATAATTATTGAAAGTTTAGTTAAAATTCTATAGCTATCGCATAATAAACCAAAATGTGTTGATTTAAGGACGGATCAAGGCAAGATATTATTTCCATCCAATAAGTGCTTCACTTCGTTAAGCGATAAATTGCCATGCAGACTTTCAGCTCTAACTTAAAACTTAATTCTATAATGCATTATTTCAAAATATAATCCAGTCCAAAATAGTCAAATTTTATTAATAAAAAAAATTTTAAAAATGTAACACTAGCTTATTTTCAACGAACTTTTCAAGCGGTCCCAAAGCGATGATTCGAACCGGACAACTTATCGGTTCTGATTCTTGTTTCGGCTCTACAAACTAAATTCTAAAAACTAAATCAATTCTTAAAAATGTATAATTTATTAGTTTTAGTTCCACTAAAATATGTGTAAATAGAATATAATAGACTACAAAATGAACTATTTTTATAAACAATACAAATAATTATTCAGGAGATTGATAAATGCACAATAATATCAATAATTCAAAGTGACATTTGAAAATGAGATAATTTTTGTTTTACAAAACTCTAAAAAATATATAAAATGGCCTCTGGGTTGGTCAGAGCTCCTGGCTCCAGATCCAGAGGTCCCAGGTTCGATCCTGGGCGCTTCCAAAATGTATATGTGAACTAGCGGGTCTGAAACTAGGTCAAACTTGGCCTCGTGAGGTCAAATGAGGAGATAATTGAATAAATAAGTAGTAGTTCTGGTCTATAAAACTGAGATTAACGACCGGAGGTCTTGTTGTGCTAACTGGAGAACATACTCTATTCGCATTGTTTATATACTATAGCACTATCTTCACCAACAGACGGAGGCCGTTCGGTCAGTATGGCTTGATTGTGGGCTGAAGGTATGGAATCTTTAAAATAATTTTTTAACATAATTTCATTTTATTTTCTTAGTAATACATAAGAGAATCTTGATTTTATGCGTATTTTAATCTAAAAAAGGTAGATGACCTTGAGGTTTCACTCATTCTGTCATTTAAAGAAATTCCGCATTGGGTAATATTTATTTCACTCCATCTATCAAATAATTAATTATTAATAAAACTATAAAAACATTTCTGAACTACTCACAATGGACACAAACTTTGGAATCTTTATTACTTTATATTTGGAGGCAGAGTGGAAAGACTAACTATTAGCTATCCCTCCTTACCATTAATCCTCCCAACAAACTGCCCATCCAACAACAACTTTAATGTTTAACTTTGGTTAGTAACACTTTTAAATAAATTTCTTCGTATTTAGTTTGTACAACTGGGCAATTTCTCATTTCGCAGTACTGAGACTTTCTCAGATATGTTTGCTATCACTCAGAGCTACATACATCTTCCTGAGCTCCTAGCCTAGTAGTGCTTACTGATTAGTACTCATTTATAATTTAAAAACCCCTTTGGAAAATAAACACATCCTACCCTAACAACAATTCCTGAGAAAAGGGAAAAGTTTTATTTTAAGAACCTTGATTTCGATCCCGGTTCTGGTTCATTAAAAATAACTGTTAATTTCTGTTATCAGTTCTGTATCGGTTCCGGTTCGACTCCCTGTTTGCGGAGCTATGAAACTAGACTCTATGAAAAAGTTCTTTAGATTTAGCCTTCCTCTAACAAATACAGTGATATTTTGATAGGCTCACAACAGAAAATGTTAAGATATTTGAGAACTAGCGGCGAGCTTTCATCTTTACCTTGAGAGAACTAGCAGCGAGCTTTCATCTTTACCTTGAGAGAACTAGCAGCGAGCTTTCCTCTTTACCTTGAGAGAACTAGCAGTGAGCTTTCTTCTTTACCTTGAGAGAACTAGCCGTGAGCTTTCATCTTTACCTTGAGAGAACTAGCAGTGAGCTTTCATCTTTACCTTGAGAGAACTAGCAGCGAGATTTCATCTTTACCTTGAGAGAACTAGCAGTGAGCTTTCATCTTTACCTTGAGAGAACTAGCAGCGAGCTTTCATCTTTACCTTGAGAGAACTAGCAGTGAGCTTTCATCTTTACCTTGAGAGAACTAGCCGTGAGCTGTCCTCTTTACCTTGAGAGAACTAGCAGCGAGCTTTCATCTTTACCTTGAGAGAACTAGCAGTGAGCTTTCCTCTTTACCTTGAGAGAACTAGCAGTGAGCTTTCCTCTTTATCTTGAGAGAACTAGCAGTGAGCTTTCCTCTTTACCTTGAGAGAACTAGCAGCGAGCGTTCATCTTTACCTTGAGAGAACTAGCAGTGAGCTTTCCTCTTTACCTTGAGAGAACTAGCAGTGAGCTTTCCTCTTTACCTTGAAGAGAACTTTGAACTTAGGACAGCAGCATTTCAGGTTAAAAAATTGTTCAAATTGAGTAAAATATACTTACATATTCATTAATTTGTTATACAATCTTAAAAATAGAAAGATATGGTTTATAACACTTTTATAACTTTCACTACTATTTTGGCGTGAAACATATGTTTAATTAACAAATATCTATTAAATAACGTGGTTTTTATTGACGTCTGAAATGTGCCTCGGTGGCACGGTAGGGGCCCCCTTAAGTATCTAGTGAATAAAAACTATTGTGTTGTAAACATTTAATTAGATTTACAAATTACATTAAAATAGTACCAATATTAAAAGCAAAACGTACATAAATGTCAAAGATTAATACCGGAACTAGTGGATCTTAGCAGTGTTGGCTGCAAGTTATAGCTCTAGACTGTATTAGAAAGTTTTTATTGGACATTAAAAGTTCTATTGAATGAACCATCAGTCGACTTTCTAGCTACAAGTTTACTCTTCAAGAATATAATAATTAGGCTATAGTTCTCGTGATGTGTGAGTAGAGATAAAAGTTTTCCGGTGTATATTTCAGATAACCGGATCACACAGGATAGGGATCCATTGGTAGAGGTTTGATTGTAATATTGAGGTATTAACATATTATCTGGCCTACAGCATACTCGACGTTAGTTACACATTCAGCCACCAAGCACTGCAGTTGATACAATATTGTGAAAAGATAAATTATTATTACGGTAATTTATTGTATTCATTTGGCAATATTAATGACCTGGTGGTCTAGGGGTAAAGTGTCGGACTTCTGTGTTGAGGGTCCGGGGTTCAATCCTCGGTCCCGGCACAGATTTATCTGATTGCCAAACCCTTCCTT
>CABFWB010007757.1:5917-22423 GCA_902151455.1 Timema bartmani
GAACAATTCTGTCGGCGGCCTTCCTTCCAGAAGGAATCGAACATGACGTGGATTGTTGATATTGTTGTCCCATTTTTCATTTTAGAACAGCGATTCTTCAATCGGACGTCATTTATGTAGTTGTAGAACTATCCACCAGGGTGCAGATAGGTAGAATTCTGTTAAACGTGGATAGTATTGCTTGGCGTGGCTTCAGTATCTATTTGATTTAGTCGGAGTTGACTTCGGTGAAGGAGTCTCTGTTACTACCCGGTGTAGCGCGTCGTTGTCTACACACGATAGATTTGGTGAGTACAGATTCCAATGTATTCCATAGTTCTATTGAATTGATTTGAATTTTCTATAACATTGTTTCAATTTACAGGAACTACAATAGTGTAGGGTTTAGAATTTTATTGAATATTATTGAATATTATTTGGGGCAGGTGGTATGATTCTTCGGCGAGTTGAGTATGAAGTTTAGCATGGGGGCGAGTTCAAATGTAACTCAATGTTACAATCACACTATAAATAAAGATGGCTTTGGTGATTTTGAAGATTCAGAACTACCATTCCTATAATAATACCACAGTGTTATGGTGACAACATAATGATCTAAGAAAAATAAATATGGTTTTAAGGGTTTTGAAGATTCAGAACTACCATTCCTATAATAATGCTACAGTGTTAGATTGACAACATAACAATCTAAGAAAAATAAAGATGGTTTTAGTGGTTTTGAAGATTTATAACTACCATTCCTATAATAATGTCACAGTGTTAGAGTGACAATATAATATTCTAAGATAATTGGAGATTGTTTTGGTGGTTTTGAAGATTCATAACTACCATTCCTATAGTAAATACCACAGTGTGAGGGTCACAACAAAACATTATTAAATCAATGAAGATTGTTCTAGTGGTTTTGAATATTCAGAACTACGATTCCAATAAGAAATAGAGGAGTGTTAGGATCACAAAATAACTTCCTAAGATAAATTAGATTGTTTTAGTGGTTTTTAAGATTCAGAACTACCATTCCCATAGTGAATACAGCAATGGGAGGATTACAACAAATTATTCTAAGATATTTGAAGTTTATTTATTAAATTCGAAACTCATAACATCCATTACCATGATAAAATTAGCAGTTTGAATATATTAATATTTTACAAGTTGGTTGAGCCTTTAACGTCGATCATGATACTTAGTTAAAATAAATCAAATTTATGTAGCTTTTCTTAAAGAAATATAGATCTAGGAACTGAATATATAAAACCAATCATGAATTGATGTTAAATTCAATTTATGGCAAGATTTATTGAGAATGTCTCCCTCAAATTATTTACTCACCTTGAAAACACAATTAATCTGAATAGTAATAGTAATTTTCACAATAATAGCTATCCTACCGGGAATCAAACCCGGGACACCTAGATCAAGAGGTAAGCATTCTACAAACTGAGCTAAGGTGTTGCAACAAGGAAATAACCTTAAATAAATATAATATTTATCTTCTAGCATTTCTAAAACAAAAAACTGATAACCCGCGATTTTTTCATGAAAAACCCTCAATTAAACAAGTTATTCATACTTCGAAACAATTTTGCATGGTGCTATATTTGTTTGGTTTTTAAAAGCTAATTATTCTTTCTTACAAATCTGGTCTTTCATAAGTTACCAATTACCAACCGTTTGCGGTCAATTCCTCCATGTAGACACCGAGGTCCATCAGTTTTGTGGATGCTCATTCTCTAAACATACAACGCAACAGCTTAGTTTGATATTCAGTATAACAAGAATTAAATATATTAAACAGATTATCTAAGTGATATAATAGTAAGATAAAATAATATCCATAGTGTTATGCGGAACTGAGACATTTAGCAGCGTTAGCTCGTCCAGGGCAATGTGTACTTTATGATAACACACGCCTCACTTTGAAGCGTTAGCCTGTTCTTTGTGTCTGTATTTAAAAGTTTGACAAGAATCAGGCGTCCTTGGGCTTTGGCCGAGTTTTACATATATTCCCCTTGTGCTAGATGGTGAGCATTGCAGATCTATTCACTTTGTATAGAAATGGACGGCATTTTTAGCGTTGAGAAAGTGTCTTTAGATACTTTCGAACTGTACAAGCGTGCTTTTGAAACCCAAAAATTAATTTTAAATGGTTTGTTTTCTGGTGCACTTAGGCTGGACTATGCAACTTCTTTCATAAGTGCCGGGGGTCACAGAAACTGATGGCGTTGTGGTATTTTAAAACACTACCCTTATTATACACGTTATTATGTCAAATAAAATAAACACTTGTTCAAAACATCATTTAAATAAGATTTAATTTTTAGTAAATTACCCTAAAATAATTTTTTAGTTTGTAATAAATGTATTCAATAAACTATTCTTAAATAAAGAATACACTATTTAATTTATTGTAACCACTCTTGTTTAAACGATTTTTAAATAATATTCAGCCAATAGTAAACTACCAACAAAATTAATTACCATTTAACTATAGCTACGAATCAGGTTTTTTCAATAAACTATGATTATAATAAACATTTGTTCAGGCATAACTTTTTCCAAATGTCATAAAAAGTGGCTGCTTGGACACCTTAATAATTATCTAGAGTTTTAATTCTCATATACCTATTATAAACTAATAAACTTAGACAAATCTGCATAGGTTTATTGTAATTTTGAAATAGATTAAATGTATACACTTTGATTTAACAACAAATAAATAATGAGTATTCCTGTTAGAAAAGTATATTTACACACCCAGATCCGTCAGCGAAACGTAATCACTCATCCTGGGTAGCGTGCTTAACACTCTAAGACAGGTTATACAATGAAAAGATTTCAAAACAGATGCTGATAATCATAGCTGCTACCAGCTAGTGTTGCAACAGAGCGATAACGTCACCAGGGAAAACCCATTTCACATAGAAGGGGAGGATTGCGACATCATTCAATGTCATGATATATTCTTGTCTCGACTTGTCTTGTCAAGCCGCTAAACTGGCGCCAGCTATAAGGGAAAACCCATTAATACATAGAAGGAGGAAGGGGAGAGGGCTGCCAGGGTCAACGACCTCCTGTACTATCTCACGGTTTCAAGGTCACGATCTATTCTTGTCTTGATTCGTCTTGTCAAGCCGCCAAACTGGCGCGAGGTATCAGGGAAAAACCATTGCGATATAATTCAAGGTCGTGATCTATTCTTGTCTCGACTTGTCTTGTTAAGCAACCAAACTGGCGCCAGTCATCAGGGAAAACCCATTGCCACATAGAAGACGAAAGGGGAGGGTTTCCAGGGTAAATGACCGCATGCAATATCTCACGGTTTCAAAATCACGATCCATTCTTGTCGCGACTCGTCTTGTCGAGCCGCCAAGTTGGCGCCTGTCACCCATTGTGACATCATTCAAGGTCATGATCTATTTCTGTCTTGTAGAGCCGCCAAACTGGCGCCAGTTATCAGGGAAAACCCAGGGGGGAAAGTTGTGACATCACACGCAATGACTACGTCATACAGATCGAGGCAACTTCTCTTGTCGAGCCGCCAAACTGGCGCCAGTCATCAGAGAAAACCCATTGCCACATAGAAGGGCGAAGGGTGAGGGCTCACAGGGTTAATAACCTAGCTCTCGGTTTTAAGGTCACAATCTATTCCTGTCTTGTCAAGCCACCAATCTGGAGCTGGGTTGCGACAGAGCGATGACGTAATCGGGAAAACCCATTGCTCGGAGCAGAGGGAGGGGAGGGGACACCCAACAGCCAATCAGAGAGCGAGGAGGGGTTCAGAGGGAGGTGAGGAGAAGAGCCAACAACCAATCATAGAGTGAGGGGGCGTGGTCACGTGACCAAATCCTGCCAATCAGCGTCGGGGTCAAAGGTTAAAGATCAAAGGACAAATTGGGCCCATACGCCGTACTAGCTACTTGCGTGTGTGTCAGATTGCAAGTACAGTACATTTGAATGGTGTAAACCCACTAATAGTGCAAGAATTATAAACATTAATGAAACACTCCTACTGATTCTGAGCACTCTCTAGGAAGAACAAAATAGTATCTAGGATTGAGATACTGTGAATTTGAGAGGTAAACATTATTTATACCATGTGTAAGGCCTTTAGACACTAGTTCGCGCTGATACTTTACATTCACTTGTCCTAACTTTAGTCCAAGCATAGTCTGCCACGTTTATGAGCTTGAGTGACATAATTTGTTGTTAAGTTAAAGGCTGTTTGGTTTTCATTATTTTTCGAAGGACTGATGAAATTTTGCAAATTCGTATTCTCAATTCTCTTGTCCATATTTGTTCAACAATTTCTAGCGCGATGGTCTCGGCCACGATACCTAGAGCAAATAATGGAGGACTTTAACTGTTTTTTGTTTTATGTTTCGCCATTCTTCTTTAGAGAGCCGTTGAACACTCGATTATCACTTTTATATTGTGATGACGTGAAGACTGCATTTTCGGATAACTCCATCGATGTTATGCTTGCTTCTTCATCTAGCAGCCAAGCAGTCAAGTTCTCAACGGTTTGTTTTTCTTCGTCCATCGATAACCAAGCTTGACGAATATTTTGGTATTTCGGTGGTAGAGTTCCGAGAATCTTTATAATAATGGTGACTCAGCTCATCGTCTCTCCAGTTGAGTATGAATATTTTATAGAATTCAGACTTTTGCTGAAACAGAGAATCTAGCTTGTCTAAGTTCTCTTTTGAGTTTGAGTAATTTTATATGAGCGTGATTTGGGATACGTACATTGGCGCCGAAATTGTGACCATGGAAATTACATCATTTTTCAGCCACTCTGAAAGATCTTTAGTTACTGTTGGTTTCTCTTCGACTCCACTTACAATGCCAAAAATACCTTTAGCCTTCAGTGAACACGTAATCTGAAATTTTCATAGTTGGTAATTAGGCCCGTCAAACTTATTGATCGCACTCACGTCGACTCTTGCCACCATTTTCGTGTTGATCACGCACGAGGCCCTTATAAGGTTAACCAGGTCAATTTCCACTTCACTTGCGAATTAAACACTTAATTTAATCAGTACGTAGGACAACGTGTCCTGGGTCCTAACCTGTTATAGTAATTTATTGAAATATAAATAAAATATATATAGAATGTTAAAGTAGATTGAGAGCAGTAGTGTTTACAGACTTGCTCAGAGGAAACTGCACAAGACAAGAGAGCAACGTCAGGCACTACAAAGATGGCGTGTCTGCTTACAAGTGCAGTTAATTTTATTGGTGTAAATCCACGCATAGCACAAGAATTATAAACATTACTGCCACAAATAGTTTAGTTTCAGTGGACATTTTCTATCCAGCACCAGCTCACCTTAAAGGTGGTATACAAGAATGAGAATACACCTTTATTATTTGTAGATGTAGTTTTATTTGAGTCTTTTCAGTTTTAAGTGCATATTTGCATGTATATTTTACCAGATTTTAGTGCATATAAATCAGCAACATACTCATTACTATAATAAATACAGATATGTGAAGATTGCCTGGTCACCAGCAAGCAGAGCCTTGTTTTACAAGTAGCTGAGCATACTAGGCGACAAATTATTAGCGACAAATGCCTAGCGACAAAGGCCTGGACTTTTCATGCCTTACTTTTGGTCGCAGCTGTAAAATTGCTCACCAGTATCACATAAGCACGTGATCATACTAGGCAACCTGGTTGCTTGGACCTTGAAATCAATCAGACGTTGATGTATAAAGAAGGCACATTTTATACTGAGCCAAATATTACATTGGTGTATTTTGGTTCACATATGCTCCAAGTAGATTTGGTTGACACTACTCCAGTAATGTTAAGTAATAACATGAATTATCGTAAATATAACATGTTTAGTTTAATTTAATAACGTTTAAAACCCGCTTCCATGGCCACATGGTCTAGGGCGCCACTCTCGCAATAGACTAGATTCCTGATTACGGGGGGATCGTGGCTTGATTCTGGTCAGGTGTACTGATGGTGGTTTTTCCTAAATGGTTCCCCACTCTATATCCACGAAAATGAGAGTACACTTCCTCTAAATTCCACCTCCCTCCTCCCTAACCCATTAATTACTCCCATTCATATGAAATCATGCACGAAACTGGTCACATGACAATCATTTAATTTATAGGATGCACAGAAAACCTGTGCCTTCTTTTTATCTTTCTTGTATTGGGATATTACCACTTCAAGGCATGTGTCGTTTACAGAAGCCAATGATGAGCTTACAATTTAGGAAAAAAGACATGTAGATCGTGCCAGTATGGCCACCCAACAATGGAACAGAGACAGGCGACCACGCAAAACCTTGTCTTATATAGGGGTGACTGAACTACGTGACGACTGCGTGACGACTGGTCTCAATCGAAAGCGACTTTGAGTGTCTCCTATAAATATCATTGCTCGACGTACTGGCGACCTTGTGTCAAGTATGACCGTGCCCTTAAAACCAATCCCAACACACCAACGATTGCAATGACCAAAAACGGATGCAACTGATTCTACACGAGCCATAAATGTTGATCACAATGTCAAAGTAATACATACATTAATGATGTAAACTATAATATAGTAATACGTGTAGGTCCTATTCCAAATTTTGTTGGAACTGGATGGCATAATTAAATCGTTAAGAAAATGTTAGTTAAATTTAGACAATTTTTATTTTGTTCAGAAATTATTTTTCTACTAAGGATTGAAAATTTGTTTTGAGAAGAAATGTTTGACTTTCAGTGAAGTAATAGATAAAATTATAGTTTTCAGATGGCGCAAAATTTGAGTTTTCTAAAAGTGATTTCTCAACGCATCTTCTGAACGATTACAAAAACTAGAATAGATTATTTAAAAACAATGATCTCGAATTTCAAATAATTAACCATACTTCTTCTGAGACATACCGTATTAAAGAACGAGTAGGACTATTTGAATAAATTATTTATTTAATAAATTCTAATTTAGTATGAAATTAATTATTCGTGATGCACAAAAAGATATACATTTAATCGATTTATATAATATTCCCCTTATGTCCTATATTGATTATAATGTAAAATATTTATGATAGAATGAATATGTTCTGTCCCCCGTACCATATTCCATCATCAAAGAGTTTTAAAATACTTATCCATATCAAATTTCACCTAAATCAAACAATGTTTTAATCCATCAATAAATATTGTCTCCACTCGATAAACGTCTGTCGACTACACATGAAACGTATTAAAACCGGTGTTGTTCATTGTAAAATGTTGCAAAGTGCCTTTTGTTTGGATATCATTCATCCACTGGATTGGAAACGGATGGGTTTTCAAAGAGTGGGAGTAGATTTATGTGTCACTTTTAATGAGGATTATGGAAATGTGGTTGACTGAAAGTTCCATTATTGAATCGTAAATATAATCTCTGTCTAGAAAAAAATGTTTATAAAAAGCAGTATTGTACTGTACTGTGCATACGTGGTTTAAAAAAATAATCTAGTTTTATGGTTTACAAAGGCGTGAAATCGTGAGTTTTAAATTAAACTCACACATATCTAATTACTTTGCAATGAGTCTTATTAACCAATTAAGCTGTATGCATTCAAATAAAAGAATGATTTTGTTGGGAAGAATGTAGATTTTAGAGGAAATGCACCAGAATTATTGTGGGGGGAGCAAGGGAAACAATTCAGTAAAATATACTCTAAGTGAACCCAATAGAGACTCAAATCCTGACCTACCGTCACAGGCAAACAATACTAGATGAGTTGGACGCTTAATCTACATGTTCACCGATGCAGGACATTAATGATAATAATAATTATTTTATTGTAACTACATCTTACCATTTGGGTCAACATAGATATGTACCACTTAAGCTAGAGATGACGAAGTTTTTGTTTTAGAGGATGTTTACCCGAATTTGCGAGGAGGGATAGAGGAAAACCTTATAAGAAAACCATCCCCCAATGCACACGGCAGTGATTTAAGCTCCAGTGTTTACATCATCGGTAGTACAGTCTATTGCGAGTGTGACTTCTTAGATCATATGATCACTGACATTGCACATAGTAATTTGTTAGTTAATCCAACATTAGAGTTGTAAATACATTAAAATAAATGAGAATAATAGTTCAGAGAATTTCCACCATCTCTATTATTGTGTCAAACCAAAGGAATGAAATATAATAACTTTCCATTTTTCAAATGTACACTTCCAGGATTCATACATTGATATCCCGAACGATTGTATACTATTTATGCCCTAGACAACGTGGCCATCAGTACAGATTATTTCTTGTGCTTTATATTAAATTATTATATAGTGGTTTTAGCTAATAGCAGATTCTATTTGATTGTTTGCACGCTCTCTTTACATGCGCATTCTGGACCTGGTTATTGTATCAGCTCATGACTTACAAACTGAGTTACTTAAATAACAGTCGGAGTACCCAGTATCTGAATTCCACTTTCACAATATTAATTTCTATGCCACTTCAATAATCGATCCCAGGACCTTGTCTCAGCAAAGATCAGAGCTCTTACCTGAGACCATTTGTTGTTAATAAATTCATAATCATCATCATCATCATCCTTCAACGTTTCCGCCTCTGCGGGTCGTCTGGAACATCCTCTTCCATTCCTGTCGATCTTTCCAAACTTCTCCCTCAGCCACACGTCTCCAGCCCGCTCGTTTAGCCTCCATGTCCTGCGCTTGGTCCATCCATCTTGCCCGTGGTCTTCCAATAGGTCTTCTACTCTCCTCTTTGTTTTGTAAGGCCTTATTAGGCATTCTGTTCTTCTCCATTCTCATCACATAACCACCCCACAGTAAACTTCTTGTCATCTAATGTTATAAGTCATAACTTTTAAACCATCCCAAATGATTGCATTCCTTATCCTGTTTCTTCCTGTTAAATTCTCAATTCCTCTCTGGGACCTCATCTCTGCTACCTGCAATCTACTTAGATCTCTCTTCGTCCACGTCCAGGTTTCAGAGCCGTACGTCAATATTGGGTGATAATATGCCTTACATAACAAAGTTTTGGCCTCTTTTCCTTATATTAAATCGACAAATAATATCAGTAAGGTGTGGTAGAATAGAAGACCAAATTTCTTTTTGTGTCGTATCTTCCTTCTTGAAATGAGTACCTGCTGGAGGACCAGTAGTACCCCCCCTCCCCCTTTCGATTACTTTCCCTACCCTGGCGTGTGTCACTCTTTTGGTCGATTGGTTTTCTGTATCCTGAAAGACAAGCAAAACAGAGACCAGCTGGCCACCTCTACCTGCAATTTTGTGTTCACAAAAAGGTTTGAATAAACAGGCTACACTGAATAAGCTTGTTCCTATTTCTAATACACAGCACTTAGAAAACTGTTTTATTTTTCTATTAAATTGAAACGGTTTTAAATCTGCGTTTAATGATAACATAGTTCTCAAATGCCTATTGCCTATTACTTATTGCTATGTTGTTCGAAAAACAAATTTGTGACTAATTGTATAATACAGGGTTCGGCAGAAATATATCCCATTAAAAAAAGTGAATAAAACAAACATTATAGAAATTATAAAAAATATATATATAATCTAAATGAACAATGTTTGCTATTTATTTCCACATACCTGTTATTAGTTTTTGAAAATCATATCTTTCATATGCTGAACTTCATTATCTGTAGAGTTTTGCAGCCTGTCCCTGAAGTTCTACATCACTCGCCTCGTCGTTTCCGGTGGTATCGCAGCGATTTCTGTCGTTTCCGGTGGTATCGCAGCGATTTCTTGTCGGATAGCAGCTTTCAAATCATCGATGGTTCTTGGCTTCTTTTTAAAGACTTCAGTCTTCAGCTATCCCCGGAGAAAAGAAATCACATGCAGCAATATCGGGTGACCATGCAGACCATGGGATGTCACCTCGTTGTGAGATTATACGCCGGGGAAACATGTCTCTTAGGACATTCATGGATTGTCTTGCAGTGTGAGCAGGGGCGCCTTCTTGTTGAAACCACAAACTTTCGGCCTGATCTCCGATTACGTTAAGTTTTGGTTGCAATAAGTCACGTAACATGTTGACTTAACGATCAGAAGTTACTGTAATTTATTGTTTTTCTTTCCTAAAAAAATTATTACCCTATTATTTCAAGTTCAGAAATGGTGCACCAAACCGTAACACGCTCATAGTGCAGGGGACGCTCTTGTAGCTGTAGGGGATTATTTTCTGCCAAGTATAAAAAATAAGGTTTTTAAGATAACCCGATAAATTAAAATGGACTCTTCATCACTTGATAGCACAATAGAGTTCACTGGAACATTTTCAAGCATAGTTTGGCAAGAAGCGACATGGTTAATCTAGTCACTTTCATTTAGCTGCTGTACGATCATCATGTTATACGGATGAAAACATACATCCACATGTAAAATTCTCCTTACACTCCGATCAGAAATTACTAACGCAGCAGCATGTTTAAGAGCTGAGTGTCGTGGATTTTGTGTAAATGCCTGTCTCACTGATTGGATGTTTTCTGGTGTTCAAACGCTTCTTGGCCTACCAGCTGGTTTCTTCTTCAAAGCTGAGCCTGTATCTCTAATATTTGACACCCAGAACAATATTGTCTTCTTATCGGGTACCATAGCATGTCGACCTAGTCTAAAGTTTGTACGAAATAATCGCTGTGGGGTGATGACAGAATCAGTATTTTAAAAATAAGTCTCAATAACGAACGCACGATGTTCACCCCTTCATGCTACGATAGTAACTGAAATGGCAGATTATTCTCTACAAAATGGTGTAACTACGCCACGCCTTATACTATTAGCGCGCCACCAACAGTGTCAGGAAATCGGGGAGATATTTCTGCCAAGCCCTGTATAATGATTCTCTAAATTTTTAAAATCAATTGGAAAGTTATTAATGCACTTTCTAACCATGCTGAAAATTGGCTATATTAGCACATGACTTAGAAACTTAAAAAAAATCATTATAGTTGAATATTTATTGTGCCCTTTCTGAATACCCACACTGGAAAGTGACTATATAAGCGCACGACTCACAAACTAACGTAATCCTAGGACAGACATCGAGGTTGTAAATTAATCAAAATATGATAAATATTACCCCCCAATGGGAATCAAACAATTAGCTTAGTATGAGGACGCGCTAAGTATTCGCCTCAATTATCTATAGCAGCTGTTCCCAAACTGTGGTACGTACAATTATTCCAGATAATACGCCGTGAAAAGCCAAACAAAAGAAGCAAATTCAAGTTGTAAAAAGAAAATGTATCATCAAATACCATAAATATGTTACGACCAAGTCAAACCAAAATGAAAAGAGATTTAAACCGTTGTTGGAGGGGTGAATATGAGTCTTTTTTTTATATTTGTTTGATACCTGTGCCCTATTTTCCGCATTGATTAAGTATAAAGTTTAAATAATAATTAATAAAAACTTAATCTATAAATGGTGTTGTGTCATTATATTTCTGGGCACCATTAAAATGTACCTAAATATTAAATATTCAGCATTATCTTGATGGTACTCATAATACGCTAATTGTTTGGGTGGTACGCCATTCAACAAGTTTCAGAACCAATGATTCTAGATTGTAGATGAATGCATACAAATAAAGGTATAGCCTCTCTTCATGTATTCCTCATTTGATAAAAGTGCATAGTCTAGTCAGGAGCTACTCTCAAAATGGTGTGAGTCAAGCACATATATAAGATTTAATTTTTTATTGTGTGAGGACATTTGGTTAGAAAGAGATTTTTTTTAGGGTGAGCCTTCCCTCCAGCCCCTGAACTACCAAAGGAAGAAGTTTTTTTTTTGTGACATTAAATACTTCTAGGACTGATTTAAAAGTGTTTATTGTAGCTTTGGACTTGAGTTAAGTCTTCCCCCATTGTGTAAAAATACACATTTTACCATAGCTTTTATTAGAAAGCGTTAATGTTGAACCAATTTTGGAAAGATATGGTCCAGTTGACCAGTTTAATAACGGGGTTGCCTCACATTGCACTCGATCACAGAAATATAACACAACTATATATAAATATATAGTAGCCAATACAATGAAATACAATTTTAATAGTTGTAAGGTAGGAAAAGAGTAAAGCTACAAAACTCTGAAAGTCTAGAGCTGGGATTTCTATGTAAATACATATTCTATTCCTTGCCATTTAAATGTACAGAAAATAGAAATTTCAACGAATCACCAGATTAGAGCTAAGATAACATATAAAATTAAAATTGAATATTATTTGATTTTCATTTTATATATTTTTACATATTTTGACATTTTATATATTTCAAGTGATTTTACTTAAAGCTACCTACTTTATGACTTTTTAATATATTTTTATTCTAATTGCAAATTCTTAAGATTTTTAAACATTGTTTGACTTGGTTTGGATAGCATAAATCAGCTGAAAGGAATTTTTCAATGAACTATTGAAAAGGGTAAAATCCAACTTGGGTAGTTAAGTGTTTTTCTACTAAGTACATGCCCTCTCTCCTCACAATGAGTCTTTTGATGCATTTTAGAGATTTACAAACAGATAAGGAATTTTGGTCTCGAACCTCCCTCCCCTACAACCCACTAGTCCAACGACTAACATTCTTATCTTGTAATATCTCCAAGTGATTTTAGTTTCACATGAGTGGTTGAAAGTGAAAGTCTAACAATAAGCTACCATCAGATTTTTTATTTTTTTCACCATGACATGCTGGCTACAAAATAAAAATAATGGCCTGGGATCAGTGACACCTTCACAACCGACGGTAAAGTTGTAATGTGTTAAGCTTGCAACACAAAAATGGGAAGTTCCATAAAATCACAATTGGAGCAACATGTGCGGCGCAGCCTTCGTACAAAAAAAAACCCTGATTTATTCGTAGATTTTTTTTAAACAAAGGTGCAGGTGCCTTCCTTCCAGTTAAGGAAACTAATTCTTTAAGGACTTGTGTAGTGTAATAGTCGCTGCGAACATCCCATATTTTAAATTCCAAGTGCCTGAATTTGCATCCTTATTTCGACGGCAATAAAAGCGACAAATTACTGATCAATCAATACTTAGAAAGAATTATCTGCATACCGGTATGTGTAATGGAGAAACAATGGAAAGGATAATAAATAACATAGGAGATGCCTTCATATGGGATTCCTATGGATGAAATCACAGATGTTTAGGGTAATTTTGTTGTGAACCTTATGGTAGGTAAGATAGAGCCTAAGGATATTTCCAAACCATATTTTATTTACTGAGAAGTGCTGAAACATACTTATCAGGTTGTAAGATTCGTGAATGATGAATTGAAACTGTTGTGGCTAGGTGAGTTCACGTATAGAAGGTCTTGGTGTTACACCTAATTTCATATCTGAGGGAACTGCAGGTCTTATGGAGAAAACAATGTGGCATTTGGAGGTTGGGGGATTCAATTGACAAGCAAAAACATTTCCTATCGGTGTACAGCCTTTTCTAGAAACATTAACTATTATTTTCCACAATAGTATTTTTTTCAAGATTGAAGTTTATTAACTTTTTCTATTCCCAACGTAATTAAGCTTAAAACTATTTTATGTATAAAGCTCTTTTCCTCATAATTAATATACAAACAAATATATTACAACATGTATTTTATACTAAATGCTATAAATTACACTCTTACTTGTTATTAATCAGAAAATTAGGAAGGCCACTATCAATATCAATCAAAGCTTTAATTTTCTCAAGGGTAGGTAATTCATTGTTAGTGTAAAGTGATTGTACCTTTCTGCGAATTGCTGCTTGAGTAAAAGTTTCATATTTATCCAAACGCTTCATTTGAGTGCAGTCATTTCCTTTATTGATTGGTGTCAGTAACTTTTCTTAGTTTTGAATTCTTGTTTAATAGAGATTACTTACTTATAAGACACACTTGTAGCTTCTGTAGTCTGCATTGCCACTTGATTTACTGAACAATTTTTGCCTTAACGAAAATAGGTGCTGACTCTTTCTTTTAACACCATTGCCCTTTCTTTACTACACAATATTTTCCTCTTGAAATGTAATTGTTTGCAACAAGCCGTAGATTCTATAATTTGTGTTCTATTTTAACTGTTAACAATACACTATTATTCAAATAAATATATTAATATGCACATAAAACTATAATTCAACAACTTTACGGCAAAAATACAAAACACACACAAAATCTTAACGTGATAAATAACAAATATTTTTCCATACAGATTACTAATAAAATATGAGTGTTGATGTTAATGTTAATGTTTTTGAGCTAGCTATTAGGAACATGAGACTCAGACTTCTGTAACTTTACGACCGTGCTGAGGAAGAAGCACCAACTACTGGCAACAATGACAGCCCAGCATTGCCAAATTTGATATACATTCTAAGGAAGACTGATCACGGGAAACAAAAGAATGACAACGTTGTTGCTCAATAGTTAGCATGCAGTTCCCTAAGCAATGAAATTAGGTGTATATTCGGATGCCACGGCGTATGTGACGAAAATTGCAAGTGCTCAGAAGTTGTTCTATCCTGATATGATCCATTTTACACGTTTGGCTCATCGAATACATCGTGTTGTGGACTACATTAGAGTCCAGTTCTTCCAAATGAATAGATTAATTTTTGTGACAAAAAAAAGTGGACCTATTTGTGAAAGTCCCACATCGAGTCAAAACTTACTAACTCTTGTTTGATGTGCCGATGCCTCTGCAATTACTTCTAACAAGATGAGGAACATGGATAAAACAGCCAACTTCTAATATTAACAATTTGGAGCTGTGAAGTCAGTAGTGGATATGTTCGCTCCTGAGTGTGTGATATGTGTGTGTGAATCTCACAATTTATTCATTGATACAAAAGTGGCATGTTCAACTGCATACACCAGGAGCAGTTTTGGTTGCTTCCAGAGAGTATTAAACGGTTGGAAACTTCTGGATTTCCACTATGAGAATCTATGGATATCATAGAAAACACAATTTCAAATCTAAATGCTGTGAGAGATGAAACTGGTGAAAGTGTTTCTACTAAGTTTCAGGCAGTGCTAAAAAGAAACCCATTATATTCATCAGATGTAAATCCCCTTGAGAACATTTTTCCCAAGAAAATTCTTTTGGTAAAATATGACCCAGTGACATACTGTGATGTGGAAAAGACATTTTCCGCCTACAAGCATATTCTGTTGACAAGCGGAAATCAATGACTACAGAAATAATTGAAATTCACACCAAAGTACAAGTAATATATCAATGTATGTGCCATTCAGAGTGTAAATAAGGTAAATGTTGCGTGCTTGGTAAAATATTTGTTTTAGATGATATTAGCTTTAGTCATTACAATAGATACTATCTTAAGTTACTTTTATTGCAGGAACATATCACTATAAATATGTAGTAGTCATTACAATAAAACAATTTTTTTTAGTATACTACAATCTAAAACAATTTTAATCAATAGTTGTATTTTAGTGACCGATTTTAAAATAAAGAATAAAAATACATACAAATTCTTTGTTTCCAAAATCTCTGGTTACTTTGTGCTACTTGTGCTACTTTTGTGCATTCAAAATATATTCTGGATTTTTATTTTCATTGATATAGTGCGCTTAGGATCAACTAGCTCTGGCAATATGAAATTTAAATAAAATTTGGTTAATTTTGATTCCATTTCACATTTCCCAAAATCATCATCTTTTTCTAACCTTTCTACTACCATACCTTTGTTTTGTCCATACGAAAAGTAAACAGTACTTTCGTTGGGTGATGTGAAGCTAATAATAATAACTATACTAAGGAAAGGACGCTGTAATAAATCCCATTTATAACGTAATAATACGTGTATTGTCCATATAATATTACTAGTCACAATAAGTTAATTAGAGAAATTAGAAATGGAAAATGGTGAGAGAGAGGGGGAGAGAGAGAGAGAGAGAGAGAACGTTGTGATCAAAACTTATTCCAAGGTGGGGGTGGGAGCTGTGTTATGATCTCAGTATTTGAATATGAAAATTTTAATTAATTTGATAATATTAAAATTTAAAATGTTGGCCTTGGCGTAAGAATGAAAATTTATTTTGGAATGTGTTGGCTGGAAGGGCAAAAAAAAAAATGAATCGATGAAAAGAGAAAGGGCCTCAGTACACTCAAATATTTTTTTGGAAAACTCAAAAAATCACTTTTAAATTCATAAAATATGAACTAAAAAATAATTTTAAATGTTAGAGTTATACCTCTTAGTAAGCTTGTTTAGTTTACCTTTGAAATGTGTGTCTGCTGTAAACCTAAAATGTAAAATTATCTTTTTTAGTTCATGGATTTAGGCCCTTTCTCTTTGTTTTGAAGGTTTAGGTAATGTTAACACTTAAAGTATAATAAATATAATTTCATTGTATTTTTTTATCCCTTAACATTACATTTTCCATGTTAAAATAGGAAAAGAGCATTATAGAAGGAAAAATTTATTCAAATTTTAAGAACAGTTTTACTAAGGAATCATACAATGTAGGTATGCTTACAGGGCTGGAT
>CABFWB010007758.1:0-22416 GCA_902151455.1 Timema bartmani
CTGACCGATGGTTGGTCTGGGTGTAGATGGGGCTTTGGGAGTCCATCTTCTAGTGCTTTGTGACCTGCCACTGCCTGACCTATGGTTGGTCTGGATGTAGATGGAAGTACTGCAAGGTGGGAACGGGCTTAATAAGTACTCAAAAGTATTGTAGTTTCCGAGTCGAGATATAGTCGGTGCGATGAGAACTCTCACGAGTGTTAGAGACCGGACATTTAAGCTAGTGCAGCTGAAGGACTGTTGAGACTGGCAGTACATTGACAGTGACTGGTAAACCTTTTAGATATATTTAAAACCGAACCTGTCAACCAACATCACACTCTGTACATTCTAGCGAATAGCCATCTAATTTCCAATAAATGGCCATTAGTGAACCCAACAATAATCATTTATCACTACTCAACTCCAAACTATTAAGCGATTCTGGCGGGGCGATACAAACATAAATTTGGCAGCCAAAATTAATAACAATTTACTATTTTACTAGCGTGATTTTATAGATACTGACAATATCTACCAAAATTGGCAGATACATAATTATCACATGATCAGACGTATGAATACATGAAAGTAGATCTAGTAAAATTCCTAGCTGTCCTATAAGCTCTATCCTATGAAAACTCTATTTAACTTAACAGAACTAAGATCAGAAACACTGTCGATGTGTGTAGGACATTAGGTTAAGTTAGTTAGTAAGTCGTGTTCTTATACAAACGTGATGTTTACAAAGTTTTTGTTGAATACCTGAATAAAAAACATTCCTGCTTATGTAAGGGTTCCACGATTTATCTTTTTATATGGCAGCGGGTTGATAACTGTAAATACAGATGTTCCACGACAAAGGAACATTTCTATAATCTAGGAAGCCAGTCTAGAAGGGAGGGGGGAATAGGGGTTGAATGAATTCAGCAGATAACTAGGGTGTAAGGGGGAGTGGTCAGGGGATAGGGGGGCTATAAATCAGTGACAATCTTCGCCGGGGACACCCCTACTTCTCAATTCAGTGGCGTGCGGTGGCTTTCTTTTGGGGAAGGGGTATTCTATTAAACCGTCGGGGAGGGAGAGAGTAGCATTTCCTTTTACTGACTGCAGAATTAACTCGTCCTTACGGCTCAGTGTTAAGGGAGGCGTATATGAAAGCGATAAGGTCTTGATTTAGTTCCGGTTGATTTATAAAATAAATATGCCTGTAATTGTTCATAAGATACACGGTCCCCATCTATTGCCTCCCCCTCTCTGCTTTACACCCATGTAGTTTAATGCGTCGATCTGGTTTGATAGTGAGGGGTGGCCGGGGTTCGAATACTGGTTAGAGTGTACCGAGATCTTTTTCTACATAAATGTGCTGTCCATCTCTCTACCCTTTACGTGGAAACATCTTCTCTCAAATTATAGCTTCCTCAATCCTACTCCATTAGCTTAGATATGAGGATTAGCCCTGACGGGTGGTGAGATACGGAACTTGGTGGGCTGGACATTTTTATGAACAGGGTTGTACATATAGCGAGTTGTTATCCCGTATAAGTTCCCACTCGGTCGCGGGGATTCTTTCTTTCTGCCTCGAGTCGAACGAGAATCGTGCTCGAGATAGTTCTCGTTGAAAGGTCTGTGGTAATCTGGTCGAGGTCTGCGGGACATCGTACACAACATATCTCACGAGGACTTCTCCAAGATCCCTCTCTGATTGATGGTCCACATGTGGACAGGGAGAGTACTAGGAGATGCGCCTCAACAGCTGGACAGCTAGGGGTGCGAGGTGTCGGGTAACAGGTCATCACAGGTCACAACAACCACCCACACCCGTAACATACACACACATCATAGTTTGAGTCCAGTGGTGGACAAGCAACTTAAAATACCCGTTTCCACTTTTTATTTTCTTACATAAAATAAGTACTGTAATGGTGATTTTTTTTTCTCGATATTATAAAGAATTTGGAGGTTTTATGTGCCTCTTTGACTAAAAAAAAGAGTGAGTTTTACGTTTATATATGTCAATAACTGGGGAGTTACAGCAGAAACAGTTTGATGGATTTAATTCAAACTTGATATATTTAGATGTTATATTATCATGCCTCAAAGAGATAGCTCTAAAATTAAGGGTAGTTTACTGATGACTCATTTTTAAATGTCAAAGTACAAAAATGTCTATAACAATTTTTTATAAAAATGGATATATGAGGAGTGTTTTAAATGATAAATAAAACCTTTTACTGGTTTTTGAAGAAATGGTAACATATTTTCGAAAGATTGTCTCAACATATAGTTCACTACATGAAAAAATTGGTACGAACAGTACGATTGTGTCTTACCATCTATTTACTAAGGTTATCTCAGTCTTCGTTAGATGAATGTGGAATTAAGATGAGTGAAAACATTTAGGGGGAAAACATACTATTCCGCTTATTGAGTTAATAACACTGAAAATCACACTTCGATAGGATTTTTAGCCTCATAGCAGACCGTGTCCTTAATCCGCCTTCTTGGTAAGGGAGTCCATCTAAAGTCCGAGGAGACCTTGGTTCGTCACAGACGACGAACAATTTAGTAACGTTATAACAGTGTGGCCATCACGCAAATACTAATATTCCCTAGAGCCATAATATAATCGTAGTGTTTTCTATCCAAATAAATAATTTTAAGTAGTGTGTGTTTCAAAGCCGTGTGTTTAGAAATTACACACTTAATTATTCAATAACAACTTTGGGGTATGTTAAAAGTTTAGTAAACAAATTAAACATTTTTAAATAAAACTTTTTGAATCCCCATAAAAAAAAACCTTATTTTCGAATTTGGTACACATATCTTCAACGATTGATTTTTAATAATGGTGTTTAAGGTGGGATTCTAGGAGACGCTAGAAAAGTTTAGTATTTTTGCAGTTTTTATATCAAAACATTTTTTTTTTTCAAATAAATCGAATATTGCTTCAGTAGAAACATAGAGTTTAGTTTTCCTTACTTGGTGATATCAACAGTTCTTGAATATCTGTCAAGGGTGTCTTGGAATTTAATGACAACTCTTTCTTTTAATTTAAAAAGTTTCTCGTCTAATACCTCTATGCTCATGAGTCATCGCTGATTTTCAACAACTGTTAATATCACCATGTGAAGAAAAATTAATTTCTATGTTTCTACTAAAGCAGTATTTTATTTATTTTGGCAAAAAAAAAGTTTTGTTATAAAAACTGCAAAAAAACTGGTCTTTTCTCGCGTTACCCAAATCTCCACCTTAACAGAGGGATGATCTGATTGGCAATGGAGGTCAGGATTAGGATTCGAATTCCGTATAGTTGCGATAGAGACGGTTTTCTCCTAAATATGGGCTTCCAACTTTTATCCAGGTTAACTCTGGTGCATTTTATTTTGATTACTTTTCTACACACCCCCAAACACTTAAGATTAAGGTGTAAAATAATCCTTGAAAATATAACAATAAAAGTACACCTCGTGTTTAAAAGGGGTTCATTAAATAGTAAATAAAATAAAATTTCACAACAAAAAGCAATAATAGAAAATTAGTTTTAGACAGGGCCAATAATAGTATGCCAACTCTACTCAAAACTATTTTGACCTACTGTATTATTATTTACTTAAGAGTAAAAATAGTTTAGAGAAAATTTAAATTACTCTTTTTCTTTTGACATTTATAGATTCTTTCAAAAGTGTTCAGTGAATTCTATAAATAGTATTAAATATACAGGTGGTCCCATATTATAAGGCGCAGGATCCCAATCAATTAGAGGTTAGAATCTCTCGGCCGGGCTCTGCGAATGATTTTTCACATCTGATTTATATAACTGTGGTTTTCCAATCCTCTTCCCGCGCTATTCCGGTAGTCTCTTTTATAATCACCCCTTACCACCACCAACCCTTGTATTAATTCGTTAATAGCCCTTGTGTTGAACGTACAAATAGTAATAAAAAATAGTTTGTAGGGTAAAAACAACAAGGAGCGATCAAAACTTGGTTCGCGTGACGGCGCGTCCGAACAAGGAAAGTACATTTCCTCTGCTAGAGGGGGTTGCAAGAACAGAGGAAGGCTATCTAATGTTTGCACGATTGGCAGGGTGAGAAATGGACGAGCGCTGAGCTAGAGGGGTGGATTCAGGGCAACACGTGTACCTTGCCAACCGTTCTCCCCTCACCTCACAACAGCTGATCTTAACGACACGTGGCCACGGGCGCTTGCTGGACAGTCCGCCAGGAACTCATTACATAAATATCTGTGAGATACTGGTCCTGCGTGGCTAAGGGGCAGGAAGACTAAAGTAAACTTAGGTCTAGGAGACACTTCTTCGACGCTCAAAGGGCGTTTTAAATATTTGCCCCGTATGAGGGTTTTTCACAGTGTAATCTCCTCTTTTGTTTCCAGTTTAAGGTGTCAGACTTCTGTGCTGGGGGTCCGGGGTTCAATCCTTGGTCCCGGCACAGATTTATCTGATTGCCAAACCCTTCCTTCACCTCTGACAAGACGTGTATTAATCACAACTTGTGAATGTGTGGAATGCCAGGCCTNGACGCGGTGCTAATAATAATAATAATAATTATTATAATAATAATTATTATTATTATTCCAATTCTCCAAGCCTTACCACCCATCCGGACTATCCGCATATTTAAAATAATACAATAGGAAGGAGTAAGATAAAATTTTAAAGGAAGTGTAGCTACAGTTGGGTGACAAATGGCATAGGAAACTGTTTAGGTAAGATCAACCCTAGTACAACAGATTAGTATTTGAACCCCAACTTCCCTAACACCAGCAAACCAAACTAGACGAGCTAACCGATGCGGATCTGAATAGCTCAATTGATTGAGAAGTGACGCGATGGCTACTCGACAAGCGTTGTACAGGAAAATTCTTAGGGTTCGGTCAGACTGACAAGCGTACGAGCGAGCGCGCAAGCAACTGGGTGGTCAGACTGGTGAGCGCGTGATTAGCAGATAATTCTCGTTAGTTGTTGACGTGGAGGCTCCGAATCTTGGCTCAGTGAACTGAGGGGGGTTTTAACAAGTGATTTATTGTTGCGGTTTTCTCGTCCTCTCTCCACGCTAATGGTGATTCTTATTTGTAAAGGCCTACTTTGAAAATATTGAAGTATTTTAACATATCAGTTTTATGTATATATATATATGTATATATACATATATAAATATAGGTATGGTTTATGATCTCACCAATTAAATTAGGCCGTTAGTAGCAAGTGTGCTAAACCTATCGATATTAATAAAAATGTCAAAATGAGAATTTTTCCCAGCACTAAATGAACCAACATATAATAATATTGCCTAGCGCCTGTACAGGGTCGAGCGTGCACGCTTGAAAAATAGAACCAGGTCTATTATTCAAGCTTGCGCGCTCAGTCGCTCGCTCGCTCCAATCTGGCCACCTCTCATTACAACCCATGTGTTCTATTTTATATTTTAGTCGCTCGCTCAGCCTGGCCGCCCCCTTAGTCCACACAAACACACACGTACACACGTCCCGCATAAGTGATAACGCGGATAACATACATATATATTATAACTATACTATATTTTTATATAATATAATTCTAAATTTTAATTGAATAATATATGTGACATACTTTGTATATTTTCGATCAAACGGCCAAGATGCTAAATTTTTAATTTTCTTGACACCTTGGAGAAACAGTATTGTGATCGTCAAAAAATTTGAACTCAAGATTTTGATAAAATAATGTAACCGTTTCATGATCTGAAAAAAAAAAGTTGTTTTCTCGATGCCATCTGTCTGTACCTCGGGCTAGAGCCTAAACTGTTTTACAGATTGGGCTATAACTTGGTATCTGGGGTTTTCATAAGGTCCCCCCCCTCCCCGAGGTTTTTTTTTGGAATTAGATATCTAGTAGTTTACTGAAGGGCAAAAAGAGAAAAATAAATCAATTTTCTCTAAGTTTGCTCAAATGACTTTGGGGGTACTTTACATGAGGGAAATTTTACAATTGTCATCATTTCTCCGCAACTATTTGAAATACGTAATATCTTATCATTGTAAAGTTTTACTAAAGATATAAATAATTTACTTGAAATATATTTTTCTAAACCCAATAATTTCTTAGCTATAAGCAAATATATATACTTTTAAATTCAGGTCTTTGAAAATGAATTTGATTGTTATGTTCTTTGATGGACAAAGATGTTTCTCTTTTCTCAATATTTCTGTAACAGTGTTCCTAGTTCCTAATGCCGTAGATTATATAAGCAACACTGTATATTATTTCATTCATGATCTTTGGTGTGATGTTTCTACAATAATGTATAGACCTAATATTTCGTTTCACAGATCGTATGAGGTTTTAATAGATGTCTATTTTAAGATAAAATCGGGAGAATATCTTTGCGGTGCATTGTAACATTTATTAATTTTATTTTTGGACTAGATAAAATTGAACGATTATTTTGACTAGTAGGCTTACATTTAATACAACTCTTCATATTTCACACAATTTTGAGAAATTTTTAATATCTCTATAAATTAGGGCTGTGTGGGATCCTGAACTTGCGAGAAAATTCGGGAAAATGGTTGTTCCCGAAATTTGGGCGAGAAAAAATATTTCCCGGCATTTTTCGGGGAAAAATATAAAAATATTACTCTTAAGGACGAGCTATCAAAGTCACGTTTTTATTTGATTTTTACTAAAAATATTATTAATTTATAAAATCTGAATTAACCTTATCTTCTGTTAATTACAAACCAACAGAGCACAATTGAGTAACATAACCACACTGAAGGAAATTGAATATCCCTGAATGGATTTAAGACAGGAAAACATATTTTTAGTGCAAAATAATGACGAAAGTGGCATTTAATTATCAAACTATGCATGAAATATACCTTTAACACACTTATTTGCATGAAGACACGTCTATTACGTAAACTATATTATTATAAATTGCATTTTTTTTCTTTTATGTCATAGATAATAGTTGGATAAGCTTATATTTTTGAAGTCCAACAGCGCGTTTTGTGAGAACTTTAGTAACTAAAACTTAAGAAGTAACCAGACACACTGGTTCAGTTGAAAAATGTTATTGTTATTCCAATGGAGAAGATTGTGTATCATTTTTATTTATTCAGATTAGTGTGAATATTTTGCTGTTTACTGTGTAAGTATTTATCAACACAATTTATACACAATTTTAATAGTTGCATTAGACTTAGTTTTTTTAATTTACATTATGTCGAAAATATTACTCAATACATGTTAGACAGAAGATTAAGCTTTTGTTTGAAAAACTTACAATTTAAAAATAAATTTATATACAAATATTGAGTGTATACAATATTTTTGTTGACAAAATACAGTAGGTAAATTATAATGTCCATAACAATTACTGCAATAAATCAGAGTTTTTATCCCTTTTATTGATCATTCAAACTATTTTTGATATCCACCACTACATTAAACTGACTTGAAACTATCAAATTATTTTTATTTTGTTATTGAAATGAATGGGAAAGCCAAATTTAAAGTAAAATTACAAATTTGAAAAGAAAAATCCTATGGCGGAAAATTATTCTAATTTTTTTCTCTCATTTCCCGTGCCGTTCCTGTTTCCCTAATGAAAATGTCATTCCCGCACAGGACTACTTTAAATAATATTAATAGTATATTGATGAGGAAGCAATGTCTATTGTTATAAACAAGTTGTATTTCCACGATGTAAATGGCTCTATACTTTATCAGGACAGTGAGTACGTTATATCTTGACAGATAAATATTGAGACAAATTGATATATAAAAGGTGGCTCACTTCCTATTTCATTTCACAATCTCGCTGGGACAAATTATTGTCAGTCACGTGGTTACAGACATTTAACTTTTGCCCTCTCAGCTAAGTCTTCTCACAGTGCGGTATGAGGAAAGGTTTTGAAGACATATATCCTCTCCTCTCCCCTTAAATGTAAAGTTTATGGAGACAGCTGCTGGAGATTGAATATATTTTTTGTAGGTTTCATTGAATTTAAGAGCTTCAACCCTAGACAGTGGGGCTCAATGTCCAAAAATATTTTGAAACCAGTAGGGCGGGAGATTAGTGACGTTCCAAACAAAAATAGTGTAAGAATAAAATAATTTCTTACTGACGTTAACTATTGGATTTCAAGTCGTTTTGAAACAGCGAAATAATACATTTTGTTTATGAAAATGTATATATATATATATTCCTGTCTATTCTAAGGGCAACTGGGACAAACCTATAAATTTGATACTGTGCGAGCATAATCCTTTTAACCAGTATACACGGACGATATTTCCGTACATAATTCAATAATGAATTCAGGACAAGGCAACTATTACGGTGTAAACGATCTGCTATAATGGTGACGATTAGAAAACGAAGTCACCACCATATAAACTTGGGCTCAAATTGGTAGCAGCCTAAGTCATAATTTTAAGCGATGTTAAAGTACAGACGCATGAACAGAAGACATACAAGTTTTCTTGTAACAGAAATTTGAACATAAGATCCGTATATTTCAAACAAATTTAAAACGAAATATATTCGTTTAAAAAAATGTTTGACCTAAATATCTTAGCTAAATGTATTCGATAGATGTGTTTATAGTTTTAAAAATACGCTGGACTGTTTCAAAATATACATTAAACTTATCATTTATATATATAAACAAACCATTTTTTAAAAATACATTTTATTTTTATTAGTAACATTAACTTTTCACTAAACTACGATGAAAACAATGACCAAGTAAATTTGCGTCGATTTTTCGATAATTATTTTGTTATGTTGCGATCATTATTTAGTTACATGTTTCTCTAAATAATTAATTACAAAAACATCATATCAAGAAATATTAAATATATAAAATCAAATTTACGCCTTTATCTTGATATTTTAGTACATTTCGGCCAACATCTTTATGTATTTTATAGCAGTGCGTACTACTTACTACCAGTCCAAAGGAGAAGAGAAGATATAATTTTTAGGAACTGATTCAGATTAGCGTGGTGGGATGGTGACTGATGGTCAATTTAAATATAGCAACCTCTGGGAGGCGAACACTGAACTTCTCGTCACCGGGAGAGTCAGACTAGACAAGAGTGACGTCTTTGTGTGTCAATCGGTGCGAGTATTTTTTACGTAAAGGTCAAATATTTAAACAAGTTAACACCGGTATTAGCTTCCTGATCACCTAACCTTGATTTAAAAGCCAGTCACACCATCCATGCAGCTAACACCTGCCTGGTTTATTTTCTCACTCTTCGGGTTGGATCCATTTATAATTCTCTCGTGAAATTCATTCCAATGTTATGGCTGAATTTGACAATTTTACGAGAGGGGGGGTTAGATCCCGAAAATAGTGTCATTTCCAACCCTTCAGTTCTAGGCGCTAGACCTCCCCTGGAAAAGAGAAGCCCTCGCAGTCGACGAGGCGGTTTAACCCCCTCTTGACCTCAACCATCTGTCTGCGGTTCTTCAAGGAGATCCTGAAGGAAGGCAATTACCTCGTAGAGGGTGGTTTCAAGGAGGACGGGCGACCCGGGGTTAAAGATGACATTCCTGGACATTCTCCACCTCACACTTCAGTGCGTGTGTGTGTGTGTGTGTGTGTGTCAGATGAGAAGGGAACTCTCCAAAGGGATTCACACCGCGTCTTACTACCCGTTCAGACTAGCTGCATACTAACACTAATAAACTAAGGATGATGGAGGCAGTATTGTATATGAAATGTACCCGCATTTGTTGGGAGGGAGAGTGGGCTACCCTTTAGAGGCGGGGAAATCTCAGTACACCCAACTGGGATTCGAACTAAGATAAGCCTGATGGGAATCGATGCCAGGATGCTACCTATTTTCGATTAATTTGTTTTCGTCTTGTCTATAGCCTAATGCTAACGCGCTTTCTTCAGCTCTACCTCTTAGATTATTAAGCCGTTACCCGCTTCGGTGGCCGCATGGTCTAAGGCGGATACTCTCGCAATAGACTAGACTGCCAATGACGGAGATATCGTGGTTCTATTCCGGTCGGGTATACTGAGGGTGGTTTTTACTCAATTGTTTCCAACTCTCTCTCTCCACGCACATTCGGGTGCACTTCCTCTAAATGCAACCTTCCTAATCCCCAACATATTAGCTTAATTTGTACATAAGCATATAACCAGAATGGGTGATAAGACTTGGTGCTAAAATAAATAATATTAATCTGTTAATTTGGAAATGTTTGATGCTTCACCTGATTTTCGCAATCCTTGAAAACAACAATCATACCAACCAGTATATGTTTTTAGTTTGAATCTGATTCCATCCGCACAGGATCAACTAACTTAGTTCTAGAACAGAGAAAACATCTTGTCTCCTGGTTATCACTTCATTAGTGATAAAGTAAAAGGTCTAATTTCCCTTGTGATAATTGTATATGTGATGCTGGTATTCAAACCAAGAACCGTTAGTTCAGTGGATGGAGGCGCTACCGACTGAGTTAACGAGTTGGATAGTCCTGAGTCAATCTTAGACACTCTCAATAGGCGGGTGAACCAGCGGCTTAATTCTGGAGGCTCAACTCCTTGGAGCCTATATGTATAAAAAAAATTCAGTTTTCTTAGGAAGAAAACTATTTGATATACAGAAAATTGACTAGATTTACTTTCGTATATTTTTACATCAAGTCACGTGACCTGTTATCAACTTTGATAAATACTATGAATACCTAAAAAAAAGAACACGAATACAAGGGCCCGGATTTTAACTATCAACAAATGACCTATAAATTAACCTAAAAATTCTAAAAAGCTACTTCAAATTTAAAAAAACATATGGACACAAACTCTTAATAAATGCACATGACTAAATCAAACAAGCACCTTACAAATGTAAACTAAAAATATATAAAATGCAATGAAAAGCCTTATATGACTTAACTTTCACATTCTTCTAGATATAAAATTGATTAAAAAAATCTGCTTCAGAAGAAATAGCTACCCCTTGTCAACGCAACCCTCTCTACCTTAGTTGCAGTGTTTCACCAGGGAATCTGTATTTTCCAATCATAAAAGCAAAGAGGATTCATAATTCAATGTCTACATTATCTTCTCATCCCGACGACAGCTGTGTGATTAAAACAAATGGTACGGAACTCTGCACGGACTTTCTCGCTCTATTGTTTAAAAATGAAGATATTTACTCAAAACTAGTAATATATGTGAAACGAAATAATATACACTAGCAAACCCACGCATAAATTGCGCTATTATTACGTAAAGCATTTAACTCCCGGTTTTAAGTTTTATAATTTTATTTTTCAAGAATTCATGTCCTCATTTGTATGTTTGGACCTAGATAAAAGATCGATATTGGGTACAAAAGGGTCAACACTATGTATTAAAATTTTGACTTCCGGATGAAATTCTCGATATTTTATTATTGTTGCACATCTTCAGGTCATCGCATTGTTATTAAATTCCTCATTTAAATATTTTGACCAATAAAAAATGTAAATATTGACTATTGATTCTAAAATGATAGAGATAAATCATTGATGTACAAACATTTCCCCTAAGAGGTAAAGGAAAAAGAACATTCAACTTTGTGAGAGACTGAACAATATTTAATTACTCTATGACATTAGATAATTATTATTGCGTTAAAACATAAGTAGTATCTTTGTTCAACTAAAGCTCACCAAATTGTATTAATATATTATTTTACAATATCTCTGAAACTATTGGTTTTATAAAAATATATTTCAAATAAAAGTTTATTTTTAATAGTGTTACAATATGGCAATGATAAATTATTTAGTATCTCAAATAATTGCGAATATATGAAAATTTCCACTTCTGTAAAGTATCCTAAATTTCATTTTCATGGAAAAATTTAAAAGTCAATTTTATTTATG
The DNA here is from genome assembly GCA_902151455.1 of Timema bartmani. Taxonomy (NCBI): domain Eukaryota; kingdom Metazoa; phylum Arthropoda; class Insecta; order Phasmatodea; family Timematidae; genus Timema; species Timema bartmani. The sequence goes on from CABFWB010007758.1 coordinate 11,883, forward strand.
ATCTTAATCAACGCCTATATACGAATTTTAATCAAAATCCTTTGAGCCGATTTTGAGAAAAACGTTCTTTTCTCTTTTTGCCCTTAAGTAAACTACTCTTAATTTTAGGGTTAGATAGACACACAGACAGACGGCATTGCAAAAACACTTTTTAGGGTTCGCGGGTCATGAAAAGTCGACATCCATCAATATCTTGGCTTAGATTTTTTTGACGGTCTCAATATTTTACCTTTTGTTTCCGAAAAGTTAAAAAATATATATATTTATGTATCACTTGAAAATTATTGGTTTTATAAAAATATATTTTAAATAAAATATTTGTATTATAAGTAGACCTACATATATTCAATGATAAGTAATTTCATATCTCAAATATTTTTGGAAATATGATTAAAAAAAATTATAATTTACGCATATGACCGGAGCCCTTAAAGTCATTTTGCCGAAATATTGAGAGTAGCCATTTTGTTTGGAATATTTAAAAATGTTTTGAAATGAAATTGAATCAAAATCGTTGGAGCCGAATTTGATAAAATCTGTTTTTATCTTTTCGCCCTTCAGTAAACCACCCTTAATTTTAGGGTTAGACATCCAATTCCAAAAACCCCGTGGGGCAACCCCATGAAAACCCTAGATATCAAGATTTAATCAGATCGATAAAATAGTTTAGGCTCTACTCCGAGGTAAGACAGACGGACGGACAGTCAGACAGATAAACAGAAATCCAAAAAACACTTTTTCGGATTCAAGGATGATGGAACGTCAAAATTCATCAAAATTTTGAGTTAGATTTTTTTTTACGATCACAATATTTTCTCTATTTGTAAGGTAGCGAGAAAGTAAAAATATTTATTAAACACAAATGCCTTAAAATTACTCAAAGAATCCTTAAAATGCCTAAAAAATAAGGTAGACCAAGGAAATATTCCCTAAAATTACAAAACGACAAAAGATGTCCTTTAACATATACACTTTTACAAATGGTGGGGGTTTATTTACTAATGAGAATTTTATGTGATAGGAAAAAATAGGATATTTCATCAATATCCGGGTCCTGCCAATAACACAATAAATTGTTATCATCGTTGGAAGAAATTAAAAAGTGTTTTCCAAAAGTTTCTTCCTACCAGAATCCTACCATAGGTATTATTTCCTGATATCCTCTCCAATGTCGATAAGCCATCAGAACATCCAGTCTAGTCCTCCTCTCCTTTAGCACTCTTCCACCCTAGCTTTTGTTTTATTTTCCTTTAATCTATTCTTGCCTCCTTTCTCCCTTTCTCAGGTTCTCTCTCTCTCTCTTGACCTCACTTCCGAATCTCCTGACAGACTAATTTCCGACCTGTCTCGTGGTTTTTGCCCTCCCCGTAGGATATGAAGAGAGAGAGGGGGAGAGAGGAGAGGGGGGGGGCTCTTGAATCTCGGAGACTGCAACGAGATTTTGATTAAAAGCCTCTTTTCCTTCATACGTTTATTCATCCCCCATACTACTAACCCCACTTCAGTTAACTCACAACCCCCTTTCTCCACCTCTCTACGTTCAAGACAATGGAAGCATCATCGTCGATCGTTTACTGTTTTCGCCTGTCGGATGTAAGCTATCATCTTTGAAAATCGTCCGATCTTCAGAACAAGTTGCTAAGAAAGGAGAGATACCCACAACCACCTCCTCCTCCTTAACTTTTCCTCAATAGGGTAGCTTCGTGTTTAGTCGATATTGTTTCCCCCAGTGCAAAGCGGTATTTGACGTTCAATTTCTAAACGTACATATATCACACCCATGATCTACAAATTAACTTAACCTAGGGCAGTACGTCTAATTAATACTAATTACATTTAGAGATATATCTACCACACACCCGTTTCTAGCACCTTGAGAATGTATACTAAATTATAGCAAGACCTACAAACGAACTTACCAAGCACAGTAAACCTATACTACACACTCGATCCTAGAGCCTAGATACTTAATAACTTAAAGACTCATAAGAGACTTACAAACTGATTTAACCTAGGACAGCACGCCTAATACTTTACACTCAGACCTAGTGACCCAGCCGGGCAATACAAATATTTAAACTGATGGGGTAGGAATAAGGAAATCTGCCCACATTTGCATGGAAGGAGAGTGGTTACAATCTAGAAAAACAAACCCAGTAGGCCTACACCCGTCTGGGATTCGACTCCCGACCGTCCCGTCACCTGCAAACCAAACCAGATAATTTTGGCATTCAGTTCGTGGGCCGATCTATGCGAATTTTTACTAATGGTTTAGTAGTATATAGGGATGTGGTACCGAAAGAAAAGTATCGATACTATATTCATTAAAAGTATCGGAAGAAAAATATCGATACCGTAAAAGTATCGAAAGAAAAGTATCGATATAGAAATTTTAATCTGGGAAAAGTTTTTTTATCTAGTAGTAGTAGTAGTAGTAGTAGTAGTAGTAGTAGTAGTAGTAGTAGTAGTAGTATCAGTAGTAGTAATAATAATAATAATAATAATAATAATGATAATAATAATAATAATTTCAACTTGTGAATCATAATAATTTCATTTTAATATTTATTTGAACACTAAAAAATATAATTATTTAACCATATTATAGTAGCCTACTTATGTCTTTCGTGTCTATGTCATGAATTAGAATTCGGAAGGTTTGATAGATAGTTTTGTGTGAATGATGCTATAAAAGGTTTTACCATACCAGCTTTCAAAACGTCTATGAAAATGTAGCTGGTGAAAAGTTATTTAACAGCTAATTATGATTAGTAATATTTTTTTTTTACCATTCTTTAACCAATAAAGGTGGTGAAAGAACAGCTATGAATTATGATGAGCTAAAAGAGATTGAATGCTAGAGTTGCTTCTTCTAGCTTTTCATGCAGAAAATGAGTGAGAATTAAGAAATAGTGTCATTTGTTCTCACTCCACAGTCAACCCGAGTAAACATTTAATCCCAGTATGAGTGAAGATAGCAAAAAAAGTTGTTTCTTTCGATACCAATCCGATACCGGAGTGTGAGTACTAATATCAGTAAAAGTATCGGAAAAAGTATCGAGTAAAAAAAGTACTAGTATTGAAAGGCAAATATCGATATTAGTAAAGTATCGATACTTTTTTTCAAATCCCTAGTAGGATACACTTGTATACAAATAGTAAATTTCCCTGTCGACACCAGTTCACCTCAGTGATATTGTAATGATGCCCTGAATTAAAAGTCACTGGTTCTATCCCCATATATAGGTGTAATTGCTCAGCATATTCTTGAAACATAATTGGGAACACCATCAATTGTTAGTTTATACACAATTTAAATTATTTCGGGTATAATCTTTCATCGAACCAGCAACCAAGGTCCCTGATAATCTGTTTGTCAGGAGTCCTTGGCACTTTGTCATATGATAGGTAGTGTCGAGAAAACTAAATATAAACTCAAATTTTTAATTTGTTGGTTGAGGTGATCAGCATTCATTTATTGTATCTGTTCATTTATAAATAATGTTTCAACCTTTATTTGCAAATTTATTACTTCTCAGCAGAACATGTCACCACATGACTATATATACACATAAATGACTCGCTCGTTGTATCATAAACATATGATATTTTTCTAATTCCTGCCGCGTACATGTTGCATTTCTTCAAAAGCTCACCACGTATTAGAACATTAAAGGACACTATAGAGCAAAAGAGGATCATTAAAATAAACCTATTTTAGTGCCACAGTGCTCGTGTAAATAAATATCCTTGTTATTGATACGGCCTTAGGATAAATGGTGTGGCATTTATCGTGGAAACGAAACCAAATTGTCACGTTCTGGGTGTCTTGTTAAATTATGATCGAGGTTTGAAAAGTAACAAAATTAAGGTACTGTATCTTATTCGTTGACGTCCAAGAAAAACTTGCAATTAAATGCGATTTATTTAATCAAAGGAGGTTTCTGTTTGTATTATATATTTTTGTATTTCTTTTAGTATTTAATTTTTGTTTCAAGATCGTTTATTAGAAGATTTATATATCATTGTATCGTATTGATATGCTATTAAAACAACATTAATATTGTTTTTTTAAAGTAAAATTAATGATAGCATAACTTTTATATGAAAATTTCAAATAAACTTATAAAATGGTTTCATGAACAATACAACTTAATTTTCTTTGCGCATGCCCCATTTTCTTACAAATATACGATTATCGGAAGTATTTATGTGAAACTAATTGTTGTTTATGAGACCTACCTGCCTAGTTGAAAATTGACAAAACGTGAAATTTAATAGGTTTATTATAAACTGTTATTACTTTCGGCAGTAAAATGTTGGAGATTACATAAAGAGCTAAGCTCTAGGATGATAAATATTTGCTTATTTACTAGCTTTAACACAGAGAAAAAGCGATGAAAGTTTGGAGGAGATATCAAAGTGGAAGAATATTGGTTCTGATCCCGATGAGACTAGAATTGTAATACTTAAGTTGTTTTGAGAACAAGACGGAAAACAAGTAATTCGGAGTTAAATGAGTGTGGTATTAAGTGCTAATGGCACCTCTTGTGTTAAACTGTAAAACCAATTAAAAAAGATTAGATGTAATGAATGGTGAAATTCATACACACGTAGGCCTATCTATTTCTCCACCTATAATTATTGTTTTATTACTCAGTATTTTTAAATAAAAAGTAACTACTATTTTCAAAACTTTAACGTCTTTTATAAAATTATTTCTCATAAGCAGTTTCCTATTTGAGTAACATAAGTATAGGGGACCTTGGTTCGACCTCAAATAGTAATTTATTTTTGAATATGGGTTCGTCTTATTATCCTAGTATATATTTATACAAAAATAACATGAACCAGTTGTATTCAACCGTTTTTGTTCGTGTATCCTCAGATGTGATTTCTCTTCTACTTTGTACCCAAGTTATAGGTGGTTAATGAAAACTATACATATTCTATAATCAACGTCTAAAATTAATTAAATAAGTGTATATATTGACCTATATGTTTTTAACCTTTCATATCTCCTAAGATGTATTCACGTTCCCCTGGGGGTACGCGTACCCCAGATTGAATACTACTTTTTTTTAACACCACTTCTTACTACCCGTTTGGGTTAAACGCTTGAATACTAATGAATGAACAATAACACAACAATATAAAAAATATTATACACGCATCGGTGAGCGTGTGGACAAAGGCATCAGTCTCGTCTCGTCTGATTTTTCATTTTTCTGGGTACGAAGTCTTGCATGATGTCCTAAGGGTATTTTTCCAAAATTATTTCCTATTTTACCTCAAATAAAATAGGAATACATTTCTTCAATAGTCCAAGTTTCACAGAAAGCGCCTTTTAAAAAGTGCAAACATATATTTTGTGGTCAACATTGATATAATTTTTATTTAATATTAGTGTTATTTGGTCCAAAAACGATGAGGATACTGGGAAGTGAAGGAGGTTGGATAATGAATTACATAACCTGTACTCATCACAAGACATTATTAAGATAATTAAATATCGCAGATTACGGTAGGCAGAATGTGCAGTGCGAATGGAAGAATTTACAACCGCGTTTAGGATACTGCAAACCCATTGGGAAGAGATCAGTGGGAATACCTAGACGCAGAGGGGAGATTAACTTTAGAATGGACCTGAAAAATAGAAGGTGTAATGAGGTGGTCTGGACAGAGCTAGCGGAAAATAGGGATGGGTAGTGTACGTTTTTAAGTCCGGCAGTAAGCTTTCGCATTCCTTATGTCATAGAATAAGTATTTGTCAAAATGGACAGAATCTTTCAATGGCCGATTAAAAACACATGTCCTGACGTATAAATGCATTAAATGAGATGTAGTGACTGTCCTCTGCTAGTATGATAATTAATATATATTTTCGCACCGCGTTGTACTACCCATTTGATATATAGGCTACGCATATTTATACTAAATTGATATGGAGGAGGAAGGCGGAATTCAGAGGAATTATAGCCAAGTCTGTGTAAAAATAACTAAGGAAAAAAACCCTAAGAACACACGGACAGAGCTCGAACCATGACCCCCCCCCCCCTTCAAGAGCAAGCCGGACCATGAGGTCTCGACGTTATCGTAACAAAGTGTACTGCGTNAGCCGGACCATGAGGTCTCGACGTTATCGTAACAAAGTGTACTGCGTACAGTTTATCTATGAACAGACTGGATAGCAATATGGTATCGGACCAACAACGTTCAATATGCTGGAAGCAGTTACAGTGTCCAATAACTTAATAAAAATATTTAACTCGAACGTCTTCTGAGAAAAACTTAGTGTAGAGTAAACGAGTAACGAAAAACCATTAACGACAACGTCCTGAAACAATGGGCAATCTATATAACAGCTGAGTCCTGTCCCCAGAACTCATCAGATGATACCGCTTGCTGTTTTAGCCGGTTACGAGCTTACGGCCCATTAAATAATTAATTAGGGAGATAGTTGTTCGTGTAAAATAATAATAAAGTGGTGTCGTGTGTCCGCTGTGGGTGGTTTTATTGTTTGTGATAATGGCGGTAGCGTTGGGCGAGTGGTTCGTATGCCTGACATAGACCCGGGAGGCTGGGTATTTGATCAAGACCTGCTACACTTGGCGTGCGGTCATTTCACCGTGCGTTTTTTCCACCCTCTATACACGTGAATGTTGATGTGAATCTCATAATCTCTAGCTTATAATGTTTTTCCTTGTGCATCGTGTTTTATCATTAGTCCGGACTATCCATATATTTGACACTAATAAAGGTAGACGCTTACAGTTCAATTTTAATAGGTAAAGCCTTATCTGAGAGCAATAAAAGCTATTAGATTTACTTTCATGTATTCATACTTCAAGTCATTTTACATGCAGATGTCATTTTTGATAGACATTATGAATACCTAGAAAATAACTAACTTACTTACCCTATGGCACTAAGAACTTGAAAGTTCATTGCAGCACTTAAAAAAGTACGTCACCTATCCCTATCTTGAGCTAGTTCTATCCAGTCCACCTCATTACACCCTATCCCTTTCTTGAGCTAGTTCTATCCAGTTCACCTCATTTCACCTTATCTCTTGCAGGTTCATTCTAATGTTATCCTCCCATCTGCGTTCAGGACATCCCAATAATCTTTTCCCATCGAGTCCCTCGAGTTTACTAGTCAGTACCTTGAACAAGGTTCTAAATTCTCCCATTTGCACTGCGTGTTCTGTCCACCATAATCTACGAGACTTGAATATCCTAACAATGTCTTGTGATCACAGGGTATGTATCTTATTCATATGTTACCCACCTCTACTCCCCAGTATCTTCATCCCTTTTTGGACCAAATATCTTTCTAAGCACCTTTTTATCAAACAGCCTAAATTTATTTTCGTCATGTAAGGTAAGACTCCATGTTTCACACCCTTAAAAAATAACTGGTAAAACTATTGTTTAGCTTATTCTTAGTTTTACATTTCTTGACAGCAGGCGAGAGGTTCACAGACAACTGACCAAGTAACAGCGTGGGTTTCCCCACTGGACTGTTTTCTTAGTTTCCATTATAATTTTGTTATTACTAGTTAAAATTGTTCCTAAATATTTAAACTCATTAACCATGTCAAGTGATACATTAATAGTAACAGTATTCTGTAAATTATCGACCCCAATCTGAGTTCTCTGTGTGATAACATATGTAGTCTTTTCAGCTTTGACTTCTAAACATACTTCCTTACAAAAACAAACTCTTAAAGTATTTCTGAATTTTTTTTCAACATCTTCCGTTCTATTACTTAAAAAAGCTAAATAATCTGTGTATCCTAATAGCTGCATTGTACTGTTTAATGTCAATCTTCCCTACTGTATTGCATTACCATAATATCATATTCTAAGGCTATGTTGAAAAGTATTGGGGAAAGTGCATCTTCTTGTGTATTTCGAAAGTATCTAATAAATTACATAATACCCGTATCCTGCCTAGCGTATCTATCAAACTTACCTCATTTAGTTTGGAAATTTGTTTTTGGTATCCCAAACTTAACTAAAATTGAGTATAATAAGTTTATTTTAACTGAATCATAAGCCTTTTTATACTCTATGTACGATTGATGTACCGTAATGTTGTATTCCTACTATTTTCTAAGATCTGTCTAGTATTACAAATCTGATCCGTTGTTAATCTATTTCGTCGAAATCCACACTTATAATCCCCAATTATTTTATCTGCAAAAGGCGTCAATCTCACTTAAATTTTGATAGCTAAAATTTTACAGCATGTTGGTAGTAGTGACATACCTCTGTAGTTATTACATACATTCTTATTAACGTTCTTCAATGTGCTTTAAAACTATTTTATATAGCTACTTTACTTTTGTGTACACCGCGACGTACTAGCCGTCTTGCCCACTCACATATTTACACTAATAAGGACAGGGAGGGAGCATGCCAAATTTAGTGTACCCGTATTTGCGTAGAGGGAAAGGAGGAAACCAATTAGGAAAAAAAAAACTATGTTAGCACACCCGGCCGCGATTAGAACCCTGATAAGATGAGAATGACGCCCTTTTAAGCGCGCCTATGGGTGCTGGTCATTTATTTAGTTTTTTTAATTACACTTGCGCAGGAGATTAAAATATGATATAATTTGTTTGTCTTGCAAATATTATACAGACCGTGAACTATCTATCTATATTCTACCCGTGCGTGACATTGTTCTTAACTTATTAGTTGAGGCATAATTATCTCTATTTGGACATGCGGGAACTTGGGCTGATCTGATAGCTGTTTGCAAACACAGCATCAGTGATACTTGTTCTGGAACTTGCTGCCAAAATGTAGAAAGGGATACCATTCATTAAGATCACATCTCGTGGCCGAGTAACCGGGATACTAGCTACATGACTGGGCTAAAATCAGAAGTCGTTCCAAAGTGCGGTTTTCTGCATTATTATTCACTTGACAACGGTGGAATTGGGGTTGGTCAGGTGAAATAGTTAGTGAAAATTAATTAAATAACTATTTTTGTATCATGTTCTATTTTTAAAAGGATGTTAAAATGGTTTCACAGGTCTCAATCCAACTCTTTTTTAATAAGAACACAGATTGCCTCACTACGACACGTGTAGATCAAAAATTTAAATTTTAAATACTTATCTGTTTGTGTTTAATTCTCCTTAATGTGTGATTAATTAATTTCCATAAGAGTTAAAACACATATGCTTTGGCCTGTAAATCATAAATACAATATAGCTCTCTAGCCAATCATTAATACGGATATCTATATTTTCTCTAAACGACTGAAAGCAATCTTTAGCTATGAACATTATTTTAAAATACAAATGTTTATCTTATTTAACTCAAGGAGGAACGGTTTTAGTTATAATTATCATTTATATATCTAAGGAAATAATTAAGAAAATGTAATGTAATGTACTACGTTGGGCTGGAGTTGAATAACGATTCAAATTAATTATTGCCTGAAGTGGAGTGTGATAAAACACACTTAAAATATTTTATAAAAATTAGGATCAGTACAATAAAAATAATATTAAATATTTATAAATATTTGAAAAATCGATATATTTAACTGATTATTTTCATCAAATTTTCTACATCGACTATCGATCTATACTTATATTTAATTTGTATTAAACTTAAGAATTACTCGAGTCTTAATTCCTTTCACCTCTTTTGAAATGCTTCTTTAAATTAATACCGCAATACACGGAACTGACAACCATAGCGTGTTGGTCACCTCTGTAAATGAAGACCGTATCACGTTACACACCCAGCTCTACCCCAAGCGGAAGGATACAGAACTCTATACAATGAGAACCCAGGCTCATTACAATATGTATAATGTCACAAGCCCCTTCCCTCCAGCTCACGTTTCTTTCTTTCTTTTTTTTCGAAATAGTGACGATCAAAATTGAAGAAACAATTAATCATTTATTCGCATCCTATTCACTCTTATCTCACCTGGAACTTCCCATAATTCTTCCGCCACTTTCTTTCGCCAACAGTATTAATGAGAAATATTTAAATTACACACGATTTATCTAATTTATGCTATCTTTTCAGCTCTCATATTTCTCCAGTGGTGTGACACGGAATAGTTTGTAGCACCTCCCCTTTTTTCTGTGTGTTGTTAGCATTGTATTCGAGTGATGTATATTTTCTTTGCTATCAACTCGATGATATCCTTTATCAAAATGAATCATTTCGAGAAATAAATAACATTGAATGAACAAATCCATTTATCTTAGTTGTAACTATTGTATTGTCCTTACGGTGGCTTTCACTAGTCTTTTGTCCGTATTTTGTAAACCAAATATATATTTTTTTATTCAAGAAATTTGAATACTCTGAAATTTGTTTAAATATTTCTTTAAGTCTAGTTGTAGATGGGACTATCATAAATTTGCTTGTATGTAAATATAATACGTAATATTACAAATAAGTATTTCAAATGAATTTAAAGCCGTACCAGTGGCCATACGATCTAGGGAATCATGTTCACAATAAACTAGGCTTCCAGTGATGGGGAGGTTGAAGTT
>CABFWB010007759.1:10898-22402 GCA_902151455.1 Timema bartmani
TCTTATGTGGAGTGGTGATGATACAATGTACATTATTCCGTTCAGAAATCTTACGAGTTTATAGAAAGAGAGAGAAAGTCTGTGCGGTGCGCCGTACCATTTATTTTTTGATTCTTTTAACTTAGTTTTAAGTGTAAAGGACTCAAATGCCTATTTTAAAATGTAACTTATTTCTATATATGTTTGTTACAATTTCAAAATATTCATAATTAAAATGTATCATAACTTGTAATTATTACTAACAAATCTTTTACAAACATCATTTAAATATTGTACATATTTATTATATTTATATTTCATATTTATGTTTCTTTCAAGCCAATCTAGTACAACTTGTCCAACTTAAATTAACCTAAAATTGAATTTTATTTTTCTTAATATTCTTAAACGTTCCTTACCAAGCATTTCAAATGTTAAAAAAAAATCGTATTTCTTCGATAGTAGCGCTAATGCGTTTGGCAGAGAAGTTAACACTGTTTCCCCTTACACCTATAGAGATCCTTCATCCTGGGTTAGTCAACTAGCTTTAGACATAGTAAGTGGCCCACGACCAGCTTCCTCTGAAACCTCTTGGTTAAGTAACAGTGATGGTAGAGTTCAATCAGAAACCTGTACAGATTTTTTTTTCGACTCAAAGTATCCGAGTAAATTAAAATAATTCAAATGATAACTTTTTTTAACTATACATGAATTAGACCATCAGTACATTTAAAACTAATTTTTACACACAAAATAATACAAAATATATTAACAATGAAATTTCATTTATGTAACTTACTTCACAAATAAAGTTTACACTTATTAGGAATTTATTTTGTCTAATTTAGTTCTTACCACAATGTCACTGAAACCTTTCCCTCAGGTGTAATAGCGTAATTTATCTTCCTCTGAACAATTATTGGGGGAGGGGGGGCCTGGGAGATATGAAATACCCCAGGGTGGGTGGGTGGTCCGGGGGTCCTCCTCCATAAATTAAAAATAAATAAGGTAGCAAAACTTGAGTTTTGGGCTTATTTAAGGTATAAATCTTGTTAAAAAAAATTAAATTCAAACTTTTTCCAATGCTTGGTGTCAAAAAGGATTAATGGGACACAAAGATAAGACTTAGATCATTCTACATTACATAAATACTTCAACTAACTTTATAAATCAGTTTGGCAGATGTTAACTTGATTTAAATTTTAATTCTTTAATTTCAAAACAAATCTGGACTTAAGAACATTGTTAATGTCACGTTATATTGTATACTATATTTTTGTATCAATATTTTAATGTGGTAACTTATGTTTTAACACTATTCATCAACTCGTTTAAGCATTATATTTTAGTTGATGATGCATTATAATTTTATCTAATTTTTCATATCATACACTATGTTTCTCTATGAAAATTTTATTTAAATTGTACATTTTAGTGCTTGTCAATTTCACATAATACATTAACCACTTTATTAACTGCTTAATTTATAAATTAATTTTATAATTTTCTAGATCAACTTATCTAAGTCTTAACTTTCACTATAACCCCTCCTTACTTTCAACTAATCTTTTAGAATGTTTTCTAAAATGTTATAAAATGTATTAGTTTAAACATCTTGATACAACAAAACTGGGCCAGGGGCGGATCCAGGATTTTCGTGAGGGGTAGAGTGGAAGGGAGAGGGGGGGTGTCGTCAGAGGTTCCCCCTCAGAAAATTCTGACAGGGAAACCCTTCAAAATCTTAAGAGTAATTTTGAATCTAGTTAGAAAGTAACTTTTTAAAAATGCATATAAGTTCATCGTTTATTTATGTTTTTTGTTAATTATATTTATTAGTTAAATTATGTGTTAAAAATGTAAACCAATTATTGACAGTAAATGACACGCGAAGCAACTGGCTAGTGAGATATTACGTGACAGCACAGCTAGTAGTGACTATATATAAATGTTTTTTTAATTATTATTGTTAATACTAGGTAACTAAAAAAATTGTCGAGGGTCACACGCACCCCCCGTANAAAAAAAAAGCACTGACCAGCAAACAACATTAGTAGCAAGAAAGATACTTCGCGTTTGGCGGCATAATGTTTCGAGCTGAATGTGATTTTACCCCGTAGTGTGACGTTAGGGGGAGTTGGGAACTCAAAGTTGTGCCACTTAAATTTGGGTGATTTCATTAATGCCTATTTTAACGGTTTAATACTTAATGCGCTTTTTGTCTTTAGTATTTATGAAAATTACCATATATTAATAATGTAATAATAATATTACCAATAACAATTTAAAAAAATGAAATCTGGTTAGTGAGATAGTATTACGTGACAATAAAACTAATAGTGACTTTAACATTGATTTAATTGGGTTAATTTCTTTAGAGGGGCACGCGCCCCCACGTCCCCCTCCTGGATCCACCTCTGAACTGGGCTTGGGTATATCCTACTACAAAACAAGCTTTTTCTTTTCGGATGTAGTAAATGTGTAAAATAATTTGAAGCAATGGAAACATACTATTCACAGAGTATCTATCTTAAAAGATTTTATTTAATAGATTATTAAAATAAAATAAGCAAGAAAATTTAAATGTAATACTCCTTATTTAAATAATCAAAGAAAATATAAAAGAAATACTCAACAAAAGTCTATCAAAATGACTTCAGAATATGGCAAAGTTGTTCTACGCACTGGGTTGCTTTTGATGAACACTTTCACAAGTAGTCTAAGGTACAAATTGTCTAGCACAACCTTCTGATGTGCTATGTTCAGATGCAATAAAATATTGAGGGGGCTCTGCCCCTCATCAATAACATTGGGTGGGTTTGGCCTCCCCCAGTCCCATGGAGTCGGCACCAGTGCCTCTAAATTGTCATTTTAACCTTATTTAAAATATAATAATATTTTCGTATTTACATTTTGTAATATTCAAAAAACTTTTGTTCATCTTGTTTAAAAATTCTATGTAAATGGAAAAATTCTCAAAATTGTCATCGTTCATTGTATATTGGGTTTACAGTTTTTCTCCTATGCAAATATTTACACTTTAAATAACTATTTTTTAGTAAAATTTTTTTTCATCTAATGACAGCTCCATTGTATACAAACCACATGAACAACACATGACTTCCTCAGGCACAGACAGTAAACTAACCAAACAACTTGCTTGAACAAGCTCACTTGTGATACTAGCAACAAGCTCCAACTAGCGCAAGTTCCAGTGAGTGTTACCGTAAGTCCGTAGCCGAAACATTATGAAAGAGCTGCCATTTATAATAATATTTTCAAGGTATTTACAAATGTAAATATCTGTAGTGTTCCATTTACTCTGACTTATCCTGACATTAATATTTTATTGGGGCCCACGTTTTATATTAACTATCTATCCCAAACTTCAACACAATTGAAATACCCTGACTGAATATTATCTACCTTTCTATTATTAGAGTTAAAACCATTTGTAGCGCTCATAGCGGCCAATTTTTATTTATTAATCAACAGGTTAACGTTTAGTTGTATATATTTGTTATAATTTAGCTTTAAAATTTTATGTTTACCAAATTGTGTTAATCGGAGGACATGTCAAGATTTTCTCGACTAATCAAACAGAATTAGATTTGCCGGTGAATAGTGTTACTGTAGCAAAGCCTGTGACAATTGAATTGTATGTACATAGTAACTTTATCTATTGACGTATTTCTTGTTATGGTAAATTATTGTCAAAATGCCTGTTATATTATTGGACAGATTACCCTTGCCGAGTCTTCGGGCTTACACCATTATTAGTGTTGGACTTTTATCGTTTTCATTTTACTATGCAATACAAATTACAAGTGATTCTAACTGGAAAGTGAACTCAACTACACAAGTAGAAGAAATTTTTGATGTTCAACGTAGCAATTTGTCGGAGGATACAGACTTGCCATTTCCAGACACTAAGCATAATATTTCATTTGGATATCATCTAAAGCAGCTGGTGACGTTTATGATTCAAGAACCTCTATGTATATGGGTAAGTTATATGCATATTAACTCAAAAATCGTATTAATAGTGAACAATACTTTTGTCTCAGTCGTTAAATTCACTTAAATGATCAGCATTAGGAATGTTAAACTATCTCACCAGAAGTCGCCTGGAAAAACGAATGAAAACCACATTGTGGACAGACCACCCGTAGTGCAACCAAATTACTTTCAGGTTAAAGAATCAAATATACAATCCGTTCGGCTAAGTGCTACGTTAGTGGCTTACCTTAAATCTAATGCATAATAAATACAATTGCTTTCTTTGTCTAATTAAAATATGTCTTATTATCACTATCATTCCGGCACATAACTACCCAAGAAGACGGCAAATCGAATAGTAGGTTCTACCAAGATTAATAAAGTGTGATCATTTTGAGTAATTAGGGGGGGGAGGGCTATACAAATTAAAACAAAACTTACTAAAATCCACAAGATAAATGTAAATAATGACAATCAATTGTGTAGACTTATGTTCTTTAAATTATCATGGCGACCCTTGATTGTGTTTTATTACTCTTTTCCTATAGGCCTACAAATTAAATTGTTTATGATCAATAGGTTTAATTTAAAATTTTAGTTTACTAACACATGAAAGGTTGGATAAGAATCATAATTATATATGTATATAAATTATGGAAGATTTGAAAGCTAGGTTTGTATCATATTAATGATTTTAATCAAAAGGCCTAGTTTAGTCTTTTAATTTGTGACATCTAATGGATATGGCAGCTGTAAGTTTTTAATTTGTTTAGTTCTGATGGATTCTTGTATAAGGTTAGGACTATATTAAAATATTTCATTTGTAGAAGTTCATGATTTCTCTAAACAAAATAAAAATATGTGTCTCATTGGCTAGACTTGGGTTTGCTAAGAAACAATGTGAAATGTGCTCACTAAATTGTCACCCAAGAATGCAAGTGTTCTATCTCCAAAAGTGCTAAATTTGAGATAGGCGTATTTTATGTTTACGTCTATTCAGAATGCACATAGTTCACCTGCAGTGAAATTGGGTCTAATATATAATTAATTAATTAAGAATTAAAGTGTATACATCTAGTAACATTTGTTTTATACACATGCTCAAACTTCAATGCTCTTTTACACAAAAGTAAATAATTGGACATAGAACACGTGCATTCTCGTGTGACAAAATGATTAGGCTAGTGTGTGTTTGTAAAATCGAGATGATTCTTTCTATGTGTTCTTGAACATGTCAAAGCAACATGGCCAACCAACATTTCACTTGTTTGTCCAGTTATATTTTTATTTTCTCAAAATATCTATAAAAAAATTTTTGCTTTGTTTTTACCGATTTACCCTAATAGCCTAGTTTGTAAAGTTAAGTTTAATCATAAAATAATTTTTGGTAATAAAAAATACATAGGTCTAATATAGGCTTACTAGGCCTATTTTATATAATGATAAGTACTATCCCCATGTAGTAGATTACTAATAAAACCAAAGTTTATTGAAACATACATTTTGAAATTGTATCAAAATTGAATAAATTTGATCATGATATAAAGCGCTTCTTAACTATTACCAGCATATCTAGTTTCTGCTAGGTAGGCTAAGTTACTCTGCCCAAATTATAGAAAATAATTAGGTCCATCCTCATTTGTTGCTTATAAAATAAAATAAACAGGTAGGCAGGAGGCTTATATTAATCTATTAGCTATTCCTATCCAAACTAAAATGATTTTACAAGAATAAGTACCAACATATAAAAATAAATGCTTTAAAATGGAAAATGACACTAAAAAAAACTGTTACCCTGACACTGATTAAAACCCTGAACATTTATTTGACATAACACTAAATGCTCTAACAACCGAGCTACTTTATATGGCCTATATAATTCGTATAGGCTCACAAAAACATGTTATGGTATTTGAGACCGAGTGAAATTTATTATTTTCAAGAAATAAAATTTTCAAGTTGTTACTAATAATTGCATACAAAATTAAACTTGGATGTTTGTCACTTTTAAATTTTTGCTTTAGACCTACAAAAGGTTTTGAGTTTTTGTTGTCTTAAACTAATTTGTGCTTCACTATAGTCAAAAGTAGTTTGGCCATGGGAGATTGTTTAAGGCTGTGTAGTGAAAGCAAGCAGTCATGGTTTTGTTTTGACCTTGTGGCAACAATGTTCATTAAAATAACTCAAAGGATTTTAATTTTTTGCCTACATAGGCCTAATCTAACAGTCTTAATTTAAAAGTAGGTTGTACATAATATATTTTTGAAGTGTTTTATTGCGTCAGAATATTAACCATTAAGCCTTTCTATAACTTAGACCCTATTTAATCTGAGGGCACATGATATAATTATTATTTATGGAGAGATATGTCAGCATTTGCTTAGAGATGATGTAAAACCATTAGGTAGGCTACACTTTGATTAAGAAACCAGTCAAGGTTAGAACTCATCTATTACAACATAGCCAGTCATCAACCTATATGTTAAATGTATCCTACACTCACTTCTTACACTGGAAGACTTGCTATATACACACCTATAAATAAAAGCTTATGGACTCATTATTTATCATAATCCAGAACCAAACATCTTGTGACTGACTGAACAAGGATTCCAACCGTATTTCTAGAGTGCTCTGGTTAAATCCTAGTTGCTGCTTAAAATAATTTGATATATGTGTGTTATGTGGATTCACACTACTTTTCAGTTTCCTGAGGTTATGGCTGGATGTTTTGTAATTTTTGTTGCAGACTTACATTATATCACTAAATCATTGTCTCTTAGTTACTTTGACACTTTTGCTAATTGAAAAGTTACTCAAAACAATTTTGTATTCAACTTCTTTGCATTATATTTCAAAACACTTTGATGATGCTAATTTAGGCCACATGTTGAAGAAAGATTTTTTTCTACCCAAGTTAAATTAAAAGGTGATTTTAGTAACTTTTTAACTGTCAAGAAAAGGCCAATGTCCCTGAAATTAATTACTTCCATATAATCCCGCTTTAGAAAATTTGTTGCAAACGGTGGAATGAATGAAAGCATTTCTTGTGTTACACAGTAGGCCCAGATGGATTTACTTGCTCTTACAAATATTTATCTATTTTACCTTATGTGTTGAGAGGACCACACTAAATTGCTCCAGGGCTATTGTTTGTACTAACTAGCCTACTAATAGCCTTTGTACTTGCTTCATCACATTAACATGTATAAATTTTACTAACACACAAAATAAAAACAAATAAATGAGAAATACACAGATAGTTTTTAAATGTTTCAACAGTATTTTATAAAATATAACCTACCTACTGGTTTATTTTTTATTTAAAAAATAAAATCAACTCAATGAATTTTCACTGGTTTGGGGTTCACTTTTATGATGAGACATCCTATAGTTGCAAAATAATGTGATGTGTATGTTTTTTTTCTTTTTTTCTTTTAAGCATCGCATCTTACTAATACCCGTTCAGGTTATACACCTATGGACTAATTACACTAATTGGTTTAGAGATTGGGAAGGTTTTAATTGAGAGGAAGTGCACCTGCATTTGTGTGGGAGGAGAGTGGAAAGTAATTTAGGGAAAACTACCCTCAGTGCACCTGACCATGATTGAACCTCAATCTCCCTGTGAGCGGCAGTCTAGTCTACTGTGAGAATAGCGCGTTAGACCACGCGACCACCAAAGCGGGTTAATGTGCTGTTGTTGTAAGCCCTTTTCATATCACATGCAGTCTGTGTGCATGTGAATATTGTTATCTAATTTAACTTTTGGGAATTTGATTTGTATGTCCAAGTGCCATTTTTCTTCTATACCTGTTGATACAGTATTTAATTTATATCAAAGATTAAATATAAATTACATATCATTATAGCTAATTCTGGTTTCTTTCCCACATCATAAAACAAAGTATTAATACAATCAATCAAATTTGGTACGAGGGTTTATCTAGTGTGTGTGTTGCTTTTTTTTTTGTGGTAAAAATGTTTAAAACATTTTTAAATTGGCCTAACTTAATACCAATATTAGGCTTTAAACAAACACTTTTAATGACTTAATTTATGAGAACAGAAAAGTTTATTGAAAAACCACTCAGAGGGTAGCCTTTAAGGATAGAACCAAGGTCTTGTGGTTCAACCAGGTACACTATATTACTTATGGCCATGTCTGTAGTGTTATTTAAAGCTGTACATTATCTTATTTCTGTGGGGAAGTAATCTTGTTTTGGTGTGTGTCATAATTCATATGAGTCATTGAATGTGACATCATGACAGTTGAAATTAAATACCTCACTAATTTATCTATTGATAAACATTACACACTAATTATATAGTTGTCAAGAAAAGAGTTTTTAATTGTCATATTTCATAGTCTCTTGGATATACATCAATTTTGTAAAGTGTTCTTAGTTCTTAAAGGTGAATACAAAAGTGATATACAATTACATTTGAAAGTCTTAACCCACCTTGGTAATCGAATGGTCTAAACGCTTGGTGTAACTATGGTAATAGAATGGAATAACTAGGTTGGGAAGATCAGGGTTCAAATCCTGGTCAGTTATAACTTCCAACTAATAGTGGCCTTTTCTAAATGTTTTTCCACTCTCCCTCCCTCCACACAAGTACAGGTACAATTCCTCCAAATGTAACATTCCTCATCCCTAACACATTAGCCTAATTAGTAAATATGCCTGTATCCCGAAGAAGTGAGGCGCTAACAAAAATCAATTAAAACCAACATTAAGTCCTAGAATGTATAGATAAGTTTAAAAAAAATCAACGGGTCTAAATTATATTATAACATAAGAAAAGGGTGTCTGAATTGGACAACAAAATTTAATTTGATTAAAAATGTTAACTAAATTTAGTCAGCCTACAATAATTGCTCCCTTATTGGGCCATTCCCTGAATTTTTATTTTGGGAAGATTAGGGTGGGGGGACAGGGAGGTTCTACATGTGACGGATTGTGGTGGAGTTTCTTAAAATAGGGCCTAAGGATTTTTTTATAATGTTATGTAAATTATCCCTAAACAATTTAAAGTGTTTCTTTAATTACATCTTTTGTGTTATGAATTGTACCTACAATAAGCTAAGCTTAGGCATTTATAACAAAAAACGAATGTGCCTACATTATTAAATTAATAATACTTTTGGGGGAAAAGGCTAACCCCACATCCCCCTGCCCCACCCCTTAAAAACTCGGTATGGCCATGCTTTCTTCGGACAGTTAAATAAAATTTTGTTCGTGTGGCACTTAATAAACCGGATTAAGTATGTCCATAATTTTTTTGAAAAAGTTTGAGTAATATTTTGTGTCTAATGGGTAGGCCCTAGCCCAAAGCATCTAACTACAATTATGAAAATTCTAAAAACTTATAAAGTAAGTGTTTTATAAAAATGCAAAAATGATACAAATAGTTAAATTTGAAAAGTTATTTCAAAGTAAACCAGTATTTTTAATTAAATATTTTCCTGCGGCTCATCTTACATTGAACCTGAAGGTAACAGGCGATGGGGTAACTAGATTGAGCCGTGTGGGCCACGTGTCCTGGCTGCCAAATTTATTAGCAATAATACCAACAATATGTTTAATTTTTTTAAACTATAAAAGTATTATTTTGTAACTGGCATGTTAACGAGTAGCCAGTTTGAGTATCAATATATAGAATTCAGCCAAATTTTAAAGTACAGTCTTCAAGGGTCGACAATTTTTTATTTGCCATGGGCGCCATGAATCCCTATTAACCCTAGTTACATATCTGGTCTGATAGGTAGAACTAGCTCCAGATAGGGGTAGGTGGCATACTTTTGTATGTGTGGCAATGAACTTTTGAGTTCCTAATGCCATAAATTAAGTAAACATTTGGTAATTAGTCTCGTTAGAGCAGGCATGTTAAAATAATCCTTTAGGGGATACGCTCAAACCTATTTATGAAAATTCAGGTTTTATAAATATTTATAAAGCCATGAAAATGTCATGGAATTTGATGTGGCAGGAAATTCAGATCTGGGAAAATAACTCAATTTTTAATTAATATCTATGCACATATAAAAATGGAAAAATTCATAATATTTGGTATGAATATGTGGAGAAGTCGGCACAGTAATTAAAAAACTTACTAAGTGTATCACTCGTGTTATTTTGTGCCCAGGGATATTAAAATAAACAAACATACACTGTGGCCCAGTTCTTTTTATAAATGTAGAAACACCTCATTTGAGAATGTGAAGAAACTTGTACTTCCGGTACCTTATGGTATTGATGAGTAAGAGGGAGTATTTTAAAAACACACCCTCCTTTCCTACCTTAAAAACTCAGCTGAAATGCAACATTGAGGAGTGTAATGCATTTCAGAAAATGTAAGAGTTGGATTATTTTGTTCGCCATATAAACAAACTATCAAGATTTGTAAAGAGGACAATATTAATTGTCAAGGAAAAATGTTATTTTGACTATTAGAAAAATGAGATAAGATAAATTGAACTAACCCACTTTCAACCACCAACATTAATTTGAAATTTGTCATTCTAGAAATATTTATTAACTTGTTTGATTTATATTATAAAGTTGATCTAAAAGTTATTTGTTTTAAACAACATATATTTTCCAATCTCTTGGTAAAGTAAATTAGAGAATAGAGAGAGAAAATTTTATCTTGCCACATTTAATTTCATCAAATCCAATTTTTTTATACAGGCAGTTTATTGAAAAATGTTTGATCAGAACTTCAAAAGTCTAGAAAAAAATACACGGTGGTTCTTATTAATTTATATGATTCTTATTTTATTTTTATATTAATAAGCTACAAAGATGGGATTATGTTAAATACATTAACCACGATATTCAAGAAAATTAATCATCCAAGTCTTATATCTTATTTTAAATATTATTCCTTACTATTAACTTTATTATGTTTTCTTAAATGGGATTATGTTTATTTAAGTTGGTAACATTACATTTTTAAAATTTGGTCTTCTCAGTATTTTAAGTATGGACTAGTTTAATGACCTTAAAACATCAAATTACTTAAATGTTAATAATCAAACAAATAAAAGCTGTAAATTACTATTAAAATTAATGATTGAAATTGTAAAATATTTTGTGGGAAAAGAGAATCTTAAAAAGTCAGGATATGAAAATTGGAACATACTAAATAGAGTATTAAAGGTAGACATTAAAAAAAAAAAACTAGTTATGTAAACTAAACCTGATTCACACATGAATGACATGATCATATATATTTTAAGAGAATAGTTGTTATTTACTTATTATTAAATTTTACGTCAAAACAAATTATTGTTCCGCTTTTCCGGACGCGCTATTACGTCACGATGTGTTGTGTCAGTCCGGTTAGCCGGTTACAGTCGGTCGCGCGCTTTGATTCAAATCTGATGGAAGGTAGCGAGCGAGCAAACCGCCATGGTTGTTGATTGGTTTCGGCAATGCTCCTGACGAGGTCCGTGAAGTTGGCAGCACCACTAACGGCACAAATTATGAAACCTATGCCAATATTTAGTGCTGAATTTGTGC
>CABFWB010007760.1:0-22401 GCA_902151455.1 Timema bartmani
TACCCCCCAATATTTATAATAATGAATATAATATTAATAATTGACCGTTAAAAATCATAAGTTCATCGATAATTGACCGTTAAAACCTTCTGAAAAGTTAATGAATAATTGAACTTCTGAGATATAGCTATTCATAGTTATGTTTGTTTTTCGATACAGCTGATATTTGTGGAGTTGTGGGCGAAATGCCAAAAATGAAAAGATGTTTTATTTTGTATGTTGTCTTGACAAACACTTAATTTTTAATATTTGTGTTACTCATTAATTGGAGTTCATTGCGAATTTGTAATTGTGATGATCACATTGTATTTGGTTTATTATCGAAATCAAGTATGCCACCCAAACGAAAAGCCAACGTATGGGCAGGACAATGTCTGTCGGGTCCGCTAGTTTATATCTATAATGTCTTATCTATAGATAAGAATATTTAAATTAGCTCCAAGTAATATCCAGTAGACAGAAGCTGAGAAAAATACCAAAAGGTAGTGTTTTCAGCCACCATCTTGGAACAAATGGGCAGACTTAAATTTTAACATGCTTATAAGTTAACCAAGCATCTGAGTTATGTTCATTCAAAATATCAACTTAATTGAGGTGGTGGTTTTTGCGTGAAAGGATAACATACAAAAAGCAGATCATTTATATAATTATATAATAGATATTTCATATTAAAGGTTTTTATTTCTTAAAATCCTACAACTTTTCAACGATATGTTATTTCGTATATCAAAGAGTTGCGGGGATGTGATCAAAAATGGAAGTACTTATTCACCGATGTAAATTACCCTTTTATTCATTTTTCCGGAAAAATTAAATGCACCATTATGTTTACTGTGTTATCAGTGCCTAATTACAAATTTAAATCAAAATCAATAAAACTAATTTCTAGATAATAGATGTTTCTCTTTTTGATCCTAATTTAACTACCCTTAATTTTAGGATAAGATATATAATTCCAGACCATTTGAAACGTCTTATAACAATTCTAGGTAACAAGTTCTAGCTTGACCGGTAAAAGAGTTTCGGCTTTAGGCCCATCTGCAGATAGAAGACAGACAGATGCCAGTGCGAAAACCACTCTTTTGGTTTCATGGGATCATAAAACGTTGACATCCATTAAAATCTTGAGTTAGATTTTTTTTACGCTCACAATACTTCCTCTCTCCAAGGGGTCACTAAAATTAAAATAGAATTTATAGTAAATTTATTAGCTATTTATTTAAAAAAAAGTCATAAGTCTGTTTTGATTCAAATCTCATGAAAATGTACAATCAAAGAGATTTTTAAACATATTGGCTAAATTTGGTCTAACGTGCTACTCTCTTAGTAGACCAGACTGCCGATAACGGGGAGACCGAGGTTCGGATCTTGGTGTATTGAGGGTGGTTTTTCCAAAATGGTTTTCCACTCGGACAAGATCACGCTGGATAGTAAACAATGTGTTGCTTTCTTTTTTATACATCTAATAGGAATCTGACTGGAAAATGTCTGGACGTGAACTATAAACAAGATCGCATGGCGTTCCTAGTTGAGTTTCTATTGGCTGAAATATCCACATTGTTGTGGGATTTCTTTCCATCACTTCTTACTTTTCATATGAACTCCACGCTTTTAATTAAGCTAATAAAGAAGGAAAGACCAGTTTTGTGAATTTTATTCTAGAGGAAATGATGTAATTTAGGAAAAAAATACTCTCACTAAACCCGTCTGGGATTCGAACCTCAACCACTAGAAAACTAAGTTAGAAGAGGTTTACATTTTTTTTTACGTGAACCCGTTGGTTCCACTATTATTTTCATTGATGAAATTGAGACTCAAAATATTTGATTTTTTGGACCCACCTTTCTATACTAATTGGTTAGGGTCTACACGTTTTGAATGAACAACGAAAACCTTTTTAAACGTCCCAAGGGAAAATATGGTCCAAAATTCGTGACTATTAGAATTAGAGGCATATTTAATATAATTATCTGAAAAAATATCTCAGAGATGAAAATATCCATACCCTAAGATCATTTAAAAATTAAATATATGTAACAAATTTAAATAAATGTAATAATTCCTTAATAAATAACATGTAGATGATGATTATAAGGTATATATGCTACAAAATACTAAACAAAACATAATTAATTTTGTATATGGGTTTTATCTCTATTTTTATTTATCTACCTTTATTATTCATTGATTTTAAAAAAAAATCTTGCAATTAGTGTGTGAGTTAATAAGTTATTGTTCTGCTATACATATTTGACTTACCAAGTTTTTATTGGTAGATATTAATGTGTACTCTATAATTAATAATAATATATAATTATTAAATAATTTGTTATAATTATTTTATGTGCTTTTATTTGTATTCATTTTATTCTTATGTTTCGTTCTTGCGTTGCATTTATTTTGCATTCTATACACTTTTCTTAAAATTAAAGAATTATTTTAAAGACAACAGATATGATCAAAATTGGTACGATGGTAGTACGTTTTTATCTTAAAATAGACACTTACTAAAAACTCGTAAGATTCGTGAAACGAAATAATAGGGCTATACATTGTTGTAGAAACAATACGCCAAATATCATAAGTGAAATAATATACACTGTTAATTAGTCTATGCCATTAGGAACTAGGAACAATGTTAAAGAAAAATTGAGAAAAGATAAACATCTCTGTCCACCAAAGACCATAAGAATTAAATTTATTTTCGAAGATTTGAATTAAAAAGTACTATATAAATATATTTGCTTATATCTCAGAAATTATTGATCTTATAAAAATATATTTCAAGTGAAAGATTTTTATTTTTAATAGTACTACAACTTTATAATGATAAGTTAGTTCGTATCTCAAATAGTTGCGGAGAAGTGATGAAAATTGGAAAATTTCCTCATGTAAGATATCCTCAAATTAATTTTCATGAGAATATAAGAATTTCGATCTTGTTTCCATCCATTATAAACAGTGTTTAGATATAGAATTTAATCAAAACCGTTGGAACAAATTTCGAAAAAATTTATTTTTTCTCTTTTTACCCTTCAGTAAACTACCCTATATTTTTGGGTTATATATCTAATACCAAAAACCCCTTGGGGGGAACTTATGAAAACTCCAGATACCAAGTTTTAGCCCAATCGGTAAAACAGTTTTGGTTCTAGCCTGAGGTACAAACAGACAGACAGACAGAGAGATATACGACATTGCGAAAACCACTTTTCTGGTTTCCAGGAGTAATAAAACGTCAACATATATCAAAATCTCGAGTTCGATTTTTTTTGACGATCACAATAATTTCTCTCCGAGATGTCGAGAGAAAATAAAAAAAAGTGGCTTAAAACTTTCTTTAATGGCGAGAAATGTCTCATCGATCAATGTAGACCTTTAATGATTGGAGTACAAATAGGTAAACACGTACCGGGTATTCCCATAGTAAGGGATTATGAAAGGGTAACCCTTAGCTACAATTATTGTCTAGGAGACGAATGATGTCCATTGTAATAATTTTCTTTAAAATCATGTTAGAAACCCATTGTAGGTTTATAATTTCATTGTTAATATAGATTTATCTTTGTTGTAAGTATAAGTAGAATATTGGAATCCAGGCAATCACCAAGGTTCGTTACAACATACGTATAATATATATACATATATATTATGATTACATATATATATATATTATAATTACATATACATATATATTATGATTACATATATATATATATATTATAATTACATATACATATATATTATGATTACATATACGTGTCTTTATTTTTTCTTATACATATATACATACTAAATACGTATAATATTATGTACATACTATATATAATATATACTATACATTATATATTTATTGACGTGTAAAATAAAATTAGATTCCATTCTAAGCCGGGAAAACTTGTTGTCTATATTCAGGAAAATTAAACTTGTACAGGGTTTTGAACTAAGATCATCCAACATTCTATCATAGCTTGTTTTCTATCCTCTCTCTCTGGAAACAATCTTAATGAACACAATTTTTTGTGTCCATTAAGATTAGTTACCGAAGTAGTTTTTCTTTTCCTCAACAAGTTTCGTACCCACCTCGGTGGCGTAGTTAGCTAACGCGCTTGTTTCATGTTGAGCTAGGCTGCCGAGGACGGGGAAATCGAGGTTCAAATCTAGCTCGTGTGAACTGGGGGTGGTTTGTCCTAAATTATTTTCCACTCTCCCTCCTAGCAAATGCGGACTCACTTCTTCTAAATTCAACCTTCCCAATTCTTACATTAGCGTAATTAGTACTTAAACGTATAGCTCGATCCGGTAGTAAGGCGCGGTGTTAAAATAAATAATAAAATAATAAGCTTCGTGTCTTACTATTCATCCTATATATATTTGCATATATTATATATTGATTAGAGTATTTATGAGCATGTTAGATTTCTAGGGTAAACTCACCCTTATTTGCGTGGAGGGAGATTGGTAAACCAATTAGTAAACACAACCTCACTATATCGGGCTAAAATTCATCCTCCTCCCTGGAACACCAAATTAGACGAGCCTAACGTCTTTACCCACCTGCCCACTGGTGTGGGGTCTAGTTCTTATGTACAATGCTAGTATATGTCTTATCATGACATGCACAATTTATCACCACAAGCAGTCTAACCACTCTTATTTTTCTTACTCGCGTTGTGCTGTATTTGGTTCGAGTTAAGGGCACTGACTACTTCAAGGGGATTCACTCTCATACACTAGTATCTTTTATTGAAATGGCAGCTCAGAATTATCAAAACTACTAAAACAACGCTCAACTATCCTTAGATATTCTTTTGTGACTCTGTTGAAAAAAAAGTGTTACGACACATTCACATATACTTTCTTATTTATTCTACTGTAGTTTGGATCAAAGTATTTCCGAAATGGGTTAAAAGTAAGTTTCTTTTGAAAAAGTTTCCCTAAGAAAAACAAACCTTAATTTATTACTCCCCTTTAAAAAATATTAATCAAAAAGATACTCGTAGATTAGTTTTTCTCCAAAACACAGGTAAATAAAGTTATTTATTATTTAAAACAGCCATCATATCACTATTTTGGATGAACCTGTTAAAATACATTTTAAAAAATTTTGAATTTTCAAAAAAATATTTATTTGTAAACACATCTTAATCTTAGAACTATAGTTAAAATTACAATCTTTTCTAGAGGCATAACCATTAGGCCTATATTTCAAATTTTCAGATTTGACAGAACTCCCTCAACAATATCATCTGCATCCTCAAGTACTTACACAGACAGATGAAAATACTAATGGACAGACAGACAGGCATACAAAGAAACAGCCATAACTGTAAGGTACAATTTTTGAGTTTAGGGGCCTTAAAACAGGTTAGGGTCTATCACAATCCCAAGGTTAATATTTTTCACGATTTCAATAATTTGCCTATAAGAGAAAATAATAATTATATGGAAGGCTAGATCTTATGTTCTTTTGCCACATGTTTTAATCTCAGAACTGAGAAATTTCGCCTTAAAAGTCGCTGAAGATAAACTAT
Organism: Timema bartmani; assembly: GCA_902151455.1. NCBI lineage: Eukaryota > Metazoa > Arthropoda > Insecta > Phasmatodea > Timematidae > Timema > Timema bartmani. Next base: position 5,535 of record CABFWB010007760.1, read on the forward strand.
TCTATGTTTTCATACAATTATAAAACTACAGAACTTTAAATATCAGGTGTATAATTTAATTGTTACATTTTTACACCTTCTACAGCCATTTTAGTGTGAGATATCTTATTTTAAAATAACAAAACATTTCTAAGTTAATTCGGTATTTCTGAACGTGTGCAACGCGTCGCAGTTCTTTGGTAAATCGCCCCTTAATGTAAATGTCGATCAGATTATTAAACACGACTTACATAGATAGGTCTCAGATCCGTTCTCTTTGGTCAATACGGTTCAATTATTTTCCACTTGGCTACCGAAATGAACACCTCTTTACAATCTAGTGGGTAAGTTTCTCAACCATCAAGAGACAATGGACAAAAACACGCCTGCTGCATTCATACGTGCGAGCTTTGTAACCACTTGCCCAACGAAATGGAATCCATAATTTATATCTGGGTTCTGCAATGCTGGGGAGTAAAAAATAACCACAACCTTCTTTTGTATTTGACCTAATATAGATGTACTAGTATTCATTTTGTAATGTTTTGGCACCCAATCACCGCACGCGCGGTCTGTAAATGTTTTGTTTTGTTGTGTTGAGACAGTCACTACTAGCTTGAGAGAATACTAAGATATGATTGAAGTGAGGTGAACCCAATGAATGACTCAGTGACTTGGCTTTAGTAGAAATTAGGACGGGAGGGAATTCGATTAGCTGTTGTGTCCGCCTCGGTGAGCACACGGCCTGAGGCGTACGCCTCATCTGGTCTGATTTGCTGGTGACGAGGAGGTCCAGGTTTCAATCTCTGCCAAGTGTATTCAGGGTGGTTTATCCAAAATGGTTTTCCATTTTACCTACAAGCAAATTCTGGCACAGTTAATCTAGTTTCTTCATACACTTGCTGTAGTATAAATTTTCAGGTTGTAGTAATGAGTAGTATGACGAAGGACTTTCTCTTTTTCTCTTTCTCTCTATACATATATATATACCTCAAACAAATTTAAAAAAATCTTTTGTGTGTGTATGTGCTTTAAATATATTCTATAGCACACATAAACACGAAATAGATATTTTTTCAGGTATTTAACATGCATGTTCTGAGCTAATTATATCATTACATGACTAATAAACTAATTTAAATCTAGAACAGACACAACATCTAGCCCCCGGCCGTTAGTTCATCACTGTGAAAGGATAAATCCACATTTGACCTATGATACATTTTTCAGCCATGCCGTGAATCGAACTAGGTACCATTAGCTCTCTAGACAGACACGCTACCGACTGAGCTAAGTTGTTAGACTAATATATATCAATTACTTAGATGTTAGCAGTTATATTGTTTAAAGGTTGTTTGTAATATGATGTGGGGATAATGCTCTGGATCTGGCCATTCCTCCTTGCCTTACCTCTGCTCTTCTGGTTTATGGAGGAATTCATTTCTGAGGTTGGGAAACCATTAAGGCGAAATCCACTATCCCCAAATGAAACGTGAGAATGATGACGGTGGAAAACAGAGGGGACCTACAGTTTAACGTGGGATCCGAACCACGGTGGGGGCCTGGCATTCCACACATTCACAAAGCGTGAAAGCACACACTTTACCAGAGGTGAAGGAAGGTTTTGGTAATCAGATTAATCTCTGCCGGGATCGAGATTTGAACCCCAGATCCCTAACACAGATATCTGACACCTTACTTCTAGACCGCCAGGTCCCCCATAGTTAATGTAATATTAAATAATTTTATTTTACTCGCCATTTAAAATTATAATTACTGAGTTAGGGACATAATTTTAAGGATTCAAAAGGTGGATCTTTAATAAGATTATGAATAAAACCATTTGCTTTTATAATTGACACAAAATTACTACCATACAATATTTTATACCGCTTACCTGAAATAACAAGGACAAAGGCGTATGTCTCTTGTTGTCTGGTTTACTGAGGATAAGAAGCTATTGCTTTAAATACTGGCCAAGTGTAGTGAAACGTTTTTTCACAAATGATTTTCTTCTCTCTCTCTCTCTTTCTCTTACCACGTACAGTTCTTATAAAGTGTAGATTCTTATTCTTACACAATTTGGGTGGTTGTTATGAATATATCCTGGAAAAGTCTCAAGACGCTGAGGAAAGAATAAAAATATTTAATATACGCATGCTTTAAAATGTAATGCAATACCATTTAAAATTACGCCTATTTATTTGTATATGTTTCAATTTCAGTGATTTGCTATAAATGTTAACAGTTTTTATGGTAGGCTGAAACACGTCATCAATCAAATATTAAATACTAAGAGATTTTTCTATAAATTACTTGAAATATAATAACAAGCGTGAAAGAATTAGGCGGATTAATAAAGATAGAGTGTTGATACGGAAAGTGAACTCGGGACTATACTTGTGAGAATGTCCAACAATAGATCCAGATGGCTCAGGCTCTTTTTTACTAGTCCCTGTGACTAAGTGTTGTGAATGTCCAACATAAATATAGGTTATCTTTTGTACATACAAGTTTCCATGTTAATTTATATTTTCTACTGCTAAAAGACGTTTATGGATACAATTTTAATGGGACGAATCAAATAGAATTTTCCCAACTTTGCGATTACCTATATTTTTATATTATTTGGTTTTCCTAATTTTATTTTTAAGAACCTACTTTATTAATAAAGCAATTTTATTCTGACCTCAAAAGTGAGATTAGCCGGCCATTTACAGATTTACGCCTTTCCTTCATTCATAGATACAATTTTATACATTGAGTCTTTTTTTTTATATAGTAGGTAAAATAAAGTTTAAGTTTAATAATCGTAATTTCATAACTAAAAAAAAGTTTGTGGGAAATTATTAAGAATTATTTTATAATGTTATACAGTGGGTTCCGGCTAGTTGGGACACATTGGGCTAGGTCACTCTGGCCCAATTAAGCCGCTGCCCCAACTAAACGAAATTTTAGTGGTACAAACGTGTATTTAAAAATACTGTAACTAAAGCGAAAAGCAAACAAAATGTACATTTGTAAAATGAATATACAGTACATACTTGTATGTGTCAAGTAAGGGTAACACATTATTTAAGAGTTCTTTCTTTCAAAAAAATTATCAAGTGTACCCTGACGTGTTTTCTCTATGAAATGCACCTGTACAAAGTCGGCACAGGTATCTAGTGCTGATAAAGGGCTGCATTCGTTGCCTTCCTGCATGAAGTAGCATCTCAATTCAACGATATATTTCCTGGAATCCTGGTTAGTCACACGCTTAGGTGTTTCATTGTCATCATTTTCTTGTTTTTTGTTGTCTCTGAGTGTTTTACTACAATTTCTTCAATAATTGTATCCTCACAATCTTCATTTTCAATATGGCATTGAAGGTTATCGTCAACGCTTAAACAATCTTCACAATTTTGGGCGTGTTGGAGTTCTAAAGACATTTCATTGTCTGTACATATAACCGTATCTGAATCACAATTAGTTTTGAAACCACATTTAGCAAAGGGTTTTTAATTGTTTTGCTGCTTATTCCTCGCCAGCTATCGGAGATAAAATGTACAGCTTTTGCAGTGAAACATTTGCACTAACTTCTATTGCAGATTTTCCTCAATTCCTTCAAGGTTGTGATTAACCAGCTTTCCACGATAATACGTCTTCAAATTTTTTATAATTCCTGTGTCCATAGGCTGTATCAGAGATGTAGTGTTAGGGGGTAAAAATTCCAGTTAAATATTTTTTAAACCATCTACATGAGGGTGTGCCGTACAGTTGTCCAATATCAACAGAATTTTTCTGGACTTACGTTGCAGTTCCACGTCCCAGTTCATTAGTCATTGCATAAAAATATATGTGGTCATCCACGCCTTCTTATTTGCATTATATGAAACTGGTACACTGCCTATTGTAAGACCCTTGAAACAACGAGGTTTAGCACTTTTACCAATAACCAAAAGTTTGAGTTTATCACTTCCTGACATGTTTGAGCAGCACAACACAGTTACACAATCCATTGCTTTCTTTAAAAGGGACAGTGCTTTGTGTTTATAGCTCAGGGAACCATCCAGTGTAGCACGATTTTACAGCCCTGTTTTATCGGCGTTGTAAATATCATCCGCACTAAAGTTTTTAAGCAACTCTGGTAGTTTTTCAGATTTAAATTGGTCCGCGCTCGTAGCATCAGCACGGTCCTTCTCACTGTGTGCTTTTTTGTAACTAACGTTATGTCTGCACTTTCATCAAGACAACCAACCATCCGTTGCTTTGAAATTTACATGCCCTAGCTTTTTGAACAACTCTTCTGACTTAGTTTTTAGCATAGGGCCTCTAACACGCACACCTCGTTTAGTTACAATGGAAAACCGTTGATTTAAAGCATCCTCAACGTCAGGATCTTTGCCTTGACTCTTTCGCCTATGAGAAGTTTTATTTAAACCCACGCGCAATGTCAACTTCTCTTTAAGTTTCTCTTGTTGCTGTAACAGTCGTGAAATCGTAGATTTCGGAGAGTGTCAAATCATTACGTGGCATCTTGACAGGATCATTAAATGTACTGAAAAAAATTAACTCAGCGCACTGTTTGTTAAAGTTCTTAATTTACGTTAATCCAAATAATGAACAGCTATACAAGACGCATAACTTAGTGTTCTCGTAAACAATTGTATACCATAAGCATAATGTCAAACAGAATATGATTACCACGACACAGAACAAACAACACAGACGCTACAGCACTATTTCAACTCTACTGACTCAGATGCTGCTTGCACAATTTCCATGCTACCAGCGCGTTATCAACATGGCATTCACTGCCACCCCACAGAACAACGCAATACACAGCACGACTTCACAGTAATAAACTCAGCTGCAACCCGCAGAATATCTATGCTATGAGTTTGTGAGCCTACATTACCTTCACTGCCCCAATTAAGCGAAAGTTGGCCCAAATAAGGGGAATAAATTCAAGTTAAATACTTGTTTAGTTTCTGTTCTTAGAGTTTTGTCCCAAATAAATGGCTGCCCCAATTAACCAGTGCGCCAATTAAACGGAATCCACTGTATATAATGGAGCTGAAGAAGGAGGCGGTTTAAGTTCACTGATAAAATGAACGGACCTGTCGTGAGAAAGAACACCAAATAATAATAATAATAATAATAATAATAATAATAATAATAACGGAGCAGGAAGATTAGGTCTTGGATTCAGGTTTTACCGTGGATGATGAGTAGCAATTAGTCTGTATACAGGCGACTAAACTAGATGACATTTCCCTCCAAGTTAGTAGTGACATTCGCTTAAAAAAATGAGTTTTTATTCTAAACGTATTACGTGTCATTCCAGAACTGGTATGGAAATGATTTGGAGAATATATCCATGAAAGCTGGCGATGTGTAATAACTGGGCGACATAATACATTGAATGTATTTACCAAAGTCTTTTTAGCAAATTATACCACTATAAAGCCAAATGGCTGACTCACTCACTCACTGACATTAATGTTTAGCCACTTCCAGATGAGCTAGAAACTTGAAATTTAGCAAACTTATAGTTTCTAGCCTGCAACCGACGGGAAAATTCCAAAAAGTTAATCATTTTCATTTTTAACCCCCCGAAAAAATTCAAAATGGCGGAGAAACTTTAAAGTCGGTGCGGTATATACAATACATTACCTGTAACGTTCAAAACAACTCTGGAATTAAATTAGTTTACATCCACTTGCAAAGAAAACTCACTGTGGGCTTGGGGGCGAAGCCCCCAACGATCAAAGCGAGCTAAATATTCAAAGTTACACCAATTCTGACCATGTTGTCATAATGTGTGTAGTACATGTCATAATATTGACTTTCACATGTAGTAAACACATTGGGACAATAGTTTGTTCGTTGGTCCAAGCTGTTGCCAACATTCCCCCTGCTAAGTCTAGAAACACGTCTCACGTCCAGTAATGTTCTGTGGTTGTGATGTCATTGTTTCTACACTGTCAACACAATGTACTGGACGTTTGGTAATAATACCCTTTCTTAGAATTTCAAGCAATAAGTCCTCGCCCGATGTGGACTTTCACTCACACAGGTGTGTGGACGATTATTGTTGGTATTTTATGGCACTGATCATGATGTGATTCACAATAAGAAGACTTATTGACAACGGAACTCACGTAACAATTTAATATCTATACATTTGTTTAGATGAAAACTTTACTTTTATATTGAATACATTTGCAAAATGTATTAGAATTATTTTATTTATCATTGCTAATTAACTATAATTGAATACCCTAATTTGTGGTTATTACTAATATATTCCTTTTATATCCCGATGGGCATTCAAAGCTTTAAAGAATAGCTTTAGTTTTCTTAGAAATGTATTTATATCTTTTGAGTCTAAATGTAGAATAATTGGTAGGCCACGTTATTTCTGAAAGCTGAAACGTTTCAATTAGTTAGATCAATAATGATATTCTGGATAGAAGCAGGGCAACAGCTGTTTTACGGTTCATCTCACTCAGTCTATTGATTGTATACTAGTTGGTGAATGGATCAAAGGCTTTGAACGCATTTCCCTGACAACCGCACTGAGAAAAACAACTTCTTTCAAAAGTCTTTAGCCAGAATAAACCTACAAAAAACAATGAATCTCAATTCAAGGGCAAAAACTGATTCAAATATTTCTACAATTGCTTACAATAAACGGTAATTTAGGCATATCTAAGGTTAAACGAACGTCTACTAAAGATAGACAGAAACACACCCTATCATTAGCTAAAAAAAAAACGCTTGACACCTAGCCAAGTAAAAAAAACATGATCAATTAGGAAAACAATTGTCTACACTCCTTGTCTACAAATAATCTTATAAATGTGATCCACAAAAATCCCTCACACTCTAAAATCTAGATGATGAATATTATTTCTATTAGCTAGAAAACCACAGTAGGCGTGGAAAATTAACCAATTTTTTGTGGATCTTTATATCTTGACATATAGTCAGATGGAAAAGTTAACTGAGATTCATGTATTTAGTGGGGAATATGACGTCAGCCAATCCCCTAATAGATATTATCTGTTTTTTAATCATATACTGGTAGATTGGTTGACTCCTGAGTGTAGACTATCTACGGGCGTGAATGCAGAGCCCCGACTGCAACTCGTGGACCCATTAGAATTTGTCGGTGTCTTGGGATGGAAACAGTTTCTGTGTTAAAATTGCATATAAAAACTTGTTTTTAATGTAAATAATACTCTTATTTTATGACACTAAATTGAAATATCTATAATCACTTTAAAATAATAAAATAGTTATCTGATTCAAACAAAGCCTCTTTTTCTAATACGTAAGTTACACTTCCTGGTAGATTTTGTAAAATATTAATTTAATATGTGATTTTTTGAAAGTTAAAATGTGACTAAATATAATTCAGAAGATATTGTCCAAATGATAAATATCAATAATTTTTTTGTTTGCAATTATATTAAAGGTTACAACTGTTTTGTTTCAATTCAGTTGTAATAGTTGTTTAGTACAGCTGATCATTTATATCAACTATTACTAGAATGCTTAGGCTGACTAGACTCATAGGGATGGAGAAAAAAGTAATATATATAATGTTATATATATATATATATAGATTGTTTCAGGAAATAATAGTATGTGTGTACCAAACAGGTCAAAATACCCTGAGATGTAATTTTTTTACAGAATTGTGAGTTACACTACAAACCATTTTTGTAATCTGGGTTGATTTTTATATATTTTTATATATTGTAGTTTAATCATATACTTTTGATTGAATATAAGAATATGTCATATCTTAAGCTACAATTAATAGTTTTTATGACTTTTAGAGAATTTTAGCTCTTTTGTAAAGGTAAATATGGGTCGATAAATGTTGATATAGCTAATTTGGTTTTCAATGATTTACCTGCACATATTTAGAAATCCATATACATTCTATTTCGAGAAATGTTATTCTTGATAGTTGATTTAGGTCGTAAGGGGCTTGACTGGTTAGCCCGTTACACAATAAATACAAATGTGTGTCCATTTTCAGGTTACCTCAATAGCCATGAACAGATTAGGTGTGTGCTATACTGAAAGGCCCAAACCCGATTCTTAACTTATTGGTAAATTGATCGTTTCGCTCAAACATTGCGTGTTATACGTTTATTTCGAGTAAAAACTTACGCGTTTTCTTAAAATTTACAATCCTTATGTTAAATTATATAGTTGAGGACATACTTAAAACCAGTGGCGGTAGGGGGGCTCAGGAGTTGGGCAAGCAGCCTTGAATTATTTTTGTTTGCATTAAATTCTTGGGAGCATAATTTAAGTCAAAAATAACTATAAATCATGAACTAATTTTAAGATGACCATTTTTGGAGTAGAGCAAAAAAAAATAATAATTTCATAAAAATAAATTAATTTAAGTCTATGGATTAAGACTTACTATAAAAATTACTGAAAGTAAGTTGCGGAAGATCAGATGTTAGTCCACCAGTTTTAACAATCTCACTTTTAAAAGCAAAGTCTTTAAAAGTTGAAAAAGATTTCACTAATAATTTACTAACTACACATTCCTTGTTACCCACACACATATTGAAAATATAAATTTATATTAAATTAAAATAAATAATATAATAAATAAAATATAAAGACTAACGCGTTAATGAAACAAATGATGACACGTACAAGACCCACCAGTAAACACATCTAACATATAATTGACACTGCGCATGCTACAACATTGACAATGGGTACTAGGTGGATATTTACAGTAATTCGTTCATTCCACGGTAGCAAGAGGCAGTTTAAACTTTGCTTTTATTCTACATCCATTGATTGTAAAGGAACATGCATCCTTGCCTCTTTCCCTCCCTTTCAACCCTCATGCCATTTGAAGGCCATAGAGGAAAGGTTGAGATTACTTTTAGTAAGTTATCTCGTTATCAGGAACAACTCCACAGACACACTTGAAAAAAAACAACTTAAATTAAGAGGCTGCCAAAATATAATATTATGTTTGGGATTTAAAAAATATTTAAGTTATTTTAATTTATTTAATAGAATATTAATTATTTCGCTGAAAGTAGGCAAGCAGTGCTTTCAATGCTTACATGGTCCGACCACCACTGCTTGAAACTCTCCAGAAGTAGAGCATATAAAAAAAATAGTCACCAAACAAAGCACTCAATATTTCGAAGAACCTCAGCTATAATATTTATATATGGTTTCAAACAAAACCTTTTATATGTGAAAGTGAATAGAAAATAAAAGGGAATACTTAAGTTTTTGTGTTCTACCCTTGATCTTTGTTTTCAAACTATAGGTGTTAAGAATTGCGTAAGGTTTGCGCAAGTAGTTTTAAGGACTGAGTTAGACGCTACTACTTCAACGAGCTGGGTGATAGAGTAAATAGTGGGGGAAGTCAGTGTATAATTAGTCACAACTTCACTAGTATTTATTAGTACTTATTATTCTATCAAAGGCTCTGCTTCAATTTTTGCAACCGATATTCTCAACACTATTTATTAGAGTATGAATACATACTGATAATTATTTGTGTTGAAAATACAATCAATGGTGTAATTCCTACACAAAATATGTTAAAACATTGTTTTTATTGCACCCCCCCTACTGTACGTTGCAGCATAGCTGGGTGTGATCTATCCTCACTCGGTACATTCTTGATTGTGTGCATCAGTAAACCCACAGCTACTTTATATATTATGAAGTCATCTCTTTCTCTGTATGTGCACACGGGAACAGACCGGTCACAAATCACCCCCAATCGATCCCCATATTTTGGTAACTATAATGCTATTGAAACTCATATCTTAAATTCCGGTAGTTTAATTATTGTTATAGCTTACTTTTAAAATAAAAATGAAATATTTAAAAAATAAACTAAAACTTTATTTATTTTTTATCTTATAAACAATCTATTCGTGGGTCTACATACCAATATTAAATTGACATTTTATGTGAGACAAAACATTTAAATAATTTTAAAACTTTTTTGTGTTGATTTGATCACAGAAAAAATTAATTTCTTGTCAAGCTAGAAATTTGTTTAATGAATATTAATGTCAATTTAGCTTTACTTTTTTTTTGGTAAAGAAATGTTCCTTGGTATATAAAAAGTTGTCAATCATATCTAAAAAAAAATACATTCCTTGTCAAGCTATAAATTCTACATAAAACTAGTTTGAAAACAAAATAGAGCTTCAAATAATGTTGTAAACATGATAAATACGCAATAAAATGTGTGTGTAATATGGTTTTTCAAAGTATATTGTGAGCTAGACGTTATGTAAGAATAGATCCAAAAACTATATCAAACTTATATCCATTATTTTGAAATAGGATTGCGTCAATGAGATTCGCAATAAGTGTAAAGTCTAAATTGTTAATATTTTCCTAAATTATTATCAATATTAAAACTGTAAACGTCCTCGGAAAAGTCTTGTTTGGTCGCAATCACACGTTGCTATTCACCAATATTGTCGGCTTGTAAAACAAACAGCCCGCACCCTCTTGACTAAGACTGTAAAGGAAAGACAAAGTTGGGGCCCCGATTGGAATCTCGAGAGCCCTTCTAATGGTTGAACATGGTATGAAATCTTGGACTAGTCACGCCTCGTCATTAAACCTCCACGGTTCATCATTATCTGCATCTTCCCCCCACTGTTCCCAGAGAGAAGACAACTTCCTTCTCGTGAGAGAATTCATTACATTTACCATTTCCGTATTAATGGAGCCAGAACATTCGCTCGATGTCTCACTCCAAGGATTGTAAGTGAACTTTGACTTGAAACAGAACTAAGACCAATCTGTGCCATTTAATTTAATTTGAGTAAGCCTTGGTTCGCAGGTTATATCCGGGCAGGCTTAGAATCTCTAATCCAGCCTTTTTAAATCACAAAGGATTCCTTTTATAAGAACAATTAGGGTTTATATAACTACTATTTTAACTTTATCAAAATCCTTTTTTCTCGTTGGTGCATACCTATCTACTATAACAATCCACCTTTTGAAGAGACTATTAAATACAGCAAGTAGTTAAATAATTATTATATTGTGCCTTCTTTATTTCAGATTAAAGCTTCCTTTGAGATTTGGAATTTGCAATGGCAACACAAGTCTTGTTTTATATGCAAAAGATTAAGGGATGTTTTCAGGATCTTAAAGGAGATTACGTCTACAAGGTGAAACCAACGGTTCAACTCTAAGATGGTTGATAACTGCCTTCAGCAGCGATGAAACGTTGAAACTGTTGTCTCAAAATATTTAATTTATGGTTTACTGTTTCAATATATGACTTGCCCCAAATTAAAATTAAAATATATCAACAGGTTTATATAAAATAAATAACCTTTCCTTTTAAGTAGAGTAAAAAAAATGTTTTTACAGAGTTAATGTAAAACTACCTCATTTTTAAATTACGTCTGCCACAAATTGCCGCAGTTCTGTGATCATGGTGGAGCGTGTAGAAACTACATACAGCGTTCCCTAAACAAATGTAGTTACTTGTTATGGTAACAACAGAACATTACCTTATATTGGAGGAATTGTTTTAAAATTGTTTGTACTTCCGAGTTGCCATTCATATATTAAATATTTTATCATGAGAATTTTTAGGTGGTGCCATTATTCTAAAAAGTGAATTATTAAACATATTTTAGAAATAATTATTTTAAAAAAGGGGAACGTAGTTGTGTATCTAATGTATAAAAATAATCAACATTTTTTATTATTATAGAGTCTTTATTGAAAAACCATATAGCCTATCTTTACTTTAGGAAATTTAAGTTCGTGCCAAATTTAAGACAAAGATTTATCTTTTTGTGTATTTTTTAAATTTGACAGAATTTTCTGAGAATACAGGAGCTAGGACTGAGAAGCATCTATTATTGAAACCTGATCAAATAATGCAATGTTATGGCTTCAAATTAAATTAATACTAAATTAATTGTTAGGTAAATGTTGCTGTAACGACTAAATCATTGATTATTTTAAAATTTCCGTTGGCTCTCCACAACTATTAATTCTTGTGAACCCGCTTTAATGGTCACGTGGTCTATAGCAGAATTTCTCAAGCTTTTTGTTCTCAGGCCTCCCTTAAAAATTAAGATTGGGCCTAAATGTTAAGCCTCCCTTTCTTTAGACTAAATAAAGATTTCATATTAATTATAATACAAAATAAAGTATATTTTTAATTAATTTTCATATTTTCTTACAAGGATTCTCGAAAAAAGTTGTGAAACATCAAAAACAACAAAAGTGTTATAGAATATCCATAAAATATTTTGTTTTTGTTTTAGATTTTATAACATGAATAATATTAATGAAAAACAGTATTGAATGGTGAGGTAGGATGACATGTTGGATGACCATCGTTGAAGAAGGCAGAAAACTTGAAAGTCATTGGACAAACAAAAGTGTGGCAAAGAATCGACTTGAATGGCGAAGCTTTGTTGCGACCCTATGCTCCACGTAAGGATTTGAAGGAATATACATTACATATCATTATTTACTAGCCACAGTTCCTTAATTTTAGTCATGAACATCAGATCTACATTTTATTTTATTTTTTATGAGATATTTTTAACTGAAGTAAACATAATTAAGGCTGCATTTTATCTATACAAATTCTTGACACAGTAGACCATATAATATATCCTATATAAAATCAATAAAGTAATCAAAAACATTTTTTTTAAATGTTTCTATAACAAAATAATATTAAAGTCACAAAAGTGTAATGTTATTTCTCGCCTACTCCTTAAGATGGGGTGCTAGTGAGCGTGAGTTTAGGGCAGTATTTTCGAAGTTTTTATATCATAAACATTTGTTGGACAAAATAAATCAAATATTTCTTCTATAGAAACATAGTTTAGTTTTCCGCACATGCTAATCTCAACAATTCTTTAATATCTATCAAGGATGTTCTGGAATTTAGTGACAACTTTTTCTCTGCATTTAAAAAGTTTGTCACCAAATGCCGCTATGCTCATGAGAGATATTCAAGAACTCTTGAGATTATCATGTGCAGAAAGCTAAACTCTATGTTTCTATAGAAGAAATATTTGATTTATTTTGTCCAACAAATGTTTATGCTATAAAAACTTCGAAAATACTGCCCTAAACTCACGTTCACTAGCACCCCACCTTAAAGGGCTTGACTACCCGGTCCCATGGCATAGTGGTCAGTGCACCTGGCTACGAACCTTGGGGTCACGGGCACGATTCCCGGCTAAAACCTTGGGTATTCTTCTTTTAAGAGGAATTAACCCAATAGTCACCAAGGACTGGTAAATCAGGTTTAAGTTAGGTTTAAGATTCCCATTGGATCCAAATCTCCATAATCACTATCATACCATCATCTCATTACACTAGAGTCCCTAACATTGACCCGGGAGGTTGGGACTTATTATCATATTAGGGTCTCTTGCAATATAAGATAGTTTCATTTTCTCTTCAGGCTAATACCTTAACAAACGTCATACATTCCTTTATAAGACAAAATAACTAATATCCCTTGAGTAGAAAACCCAACTTAATTAAAATAGTTTAACCTTCTATGTGATATATTTTACAACATAGCTCGTATACCTACTTACTTTAGTTTAGCAATTTATTAGGCAGGTGTGAGATTAAAATTTATGGAATATTATTGTTTTAAATTTGTCAGCATTAAATGGCATGTGTATTGAATTGGAAATAAGAGGCTAAACCATAAAAAAAACAACGATTGTTAGATTATCTTAAAATAACCAGAGTAACATAATGAAAATACCTACACTGGCCCTAAAATAAGATATGTCAAAAATAACATTATGAAATATTTATTATTGCAACTTATAATAACTATTAAGAGATGTGTTATCACAAGTAACACGGTTAAAACTTCCTCTGGTGTTCACGCGGATAAAGACGTCACTCAGATCAGGTCCCGTTTGAGGAGGTTGGGGTTGGATTCCCAACCGTGTTTTCTACAGGTTTTTTTTTTACCTAAATGGTTTTATGTAACTGTGGGTAAGTTTCTCCAAATTATAGATTGATTTTCCCTACTCATCTGCGTCAATATGCTAATAGCGAGGATTGATACTAAAACCCGGTGAAAAGCCTTTGTTAAATAATGTAAAATATGGTATCAATATTATTTGCACCACGTCTTACTACCCGTCCAGGTTATACATACTTACGGTAATGTGTAATGGGTAGGGTGATTGTGAGATGAAATGGAGGACCTACAGTTTAACGTGGGATCCGNTGGAGGACCTACAGTTTAACGTGGGATCCGAACCACGGTGGAGGCCTAGCATTCCTCACATTCACAAGTTGTGATTAATATACGTTATGTCAGAGGTGACGGAAGGGTTTGGCAATCAGATAAGTCTGTGCCGGGACCGAGGATTGAACCCCAGACCCTCAGCACAGAAGTCTGACACCTTACCTCTAGACCACCAGGTAACTTCCATGGTATCAAAGTATCACTTTAAGCCAACAAGTTTGAAATTCACGCTTTAATTATATTTACTTGTTAAAATATGTTGTCTTCCATCATAAGACGTTAGAAATGATTTTATATTTAAACGTGTTTTAACAGGCAGAAAATCTACCAATAGTATTAGCTGGTGAGGGATGAATGATGTATTAGATAAAGAGCTAGTTAAATAGAAAGCAGTCTTCATCTCTAAGTCGGTTGGACCTGACCAGTCCTTTGATCTTCCTTCTCCCTCTAGGCGACTGATCGTGTGTTTTCCTACAAATATTACTGCTCTTAATTATTACGATACATCATTTTAAATAAAACTACGTTATACTTAAAACATTGTTTGCTGCTTATACTCATATAATATTATTCCAGTAATAATTGTGAGTGTACTATACAAATAATACCAGTAGCTTAATACTAGATGGCTCATTCACTTTCACTTTTAAGAAATTTTTTCTAGAATGTCAATATTAATAAATTAATCTTATGAGACACGCCAAAGTACATTTAATATTTGTATTCACTTTTGTGTAATTAATAAATATAACTTTAATTTGCTTGGAATGAACTTCTACGATTGAAAAATGTCCATATAAAATGAAGGTTATCAAAGAAAGAAAAATAATGTAAATTAAATTATCATACAAATTTAATGTTAAATTTCTATAGTTTTATTATACATAGTAAACATTTTGAAAAGCTAGAATTCTGGGACATCTTCGAATTTCAAATTCGTGGATAACAAATACAAATTCATTTTATAGCATTGGACTTTGAGTGGTTTTATACCATTATAATTTTTTACCAACCGCCTATGTGGTCAAGTGGCCAGAGCTCCTGGCTACAGGGCCAGTGGTCTTAGGTTCGATCCCCTGTGCTTCCAGAGCTTTCTGTGAAGCAGTGGGTCAGTAACGGGCCTCGTGGGGACAATTTAGGAACTATTTTAATAAATAGGTAGCTGTCCTGGTCTAAAAAAGTGAAATTAATGGCCGTAGGGTTTGTTGTGCTGACCACATGACACCCTTTATCCACATATGTTGGCACTATATTTGCCAACACACTGTAGCCGTTCGGTCAGTAGAGCATGCTTGTGGGCTGATACCCTGGAGTTTATTTTAAATAATATTTTATCTAAATTTATCACATTCGTTATATCCTAGTATTTCTAAACAAACTTTAAAGATGGTTATACAAGAGTCCTGGACATGCAATCAACTCTACCTGTTGTAGCAACACCAAACACTAATCACCCAACTAATAGTCCAAACTGCTTTCTTGGTAACTGAATCAACAAACTAGCTTCAGGCTGGATTATAACTGACACTATATTATGTAAAGGCTCTTCTAACCACTCAACTAAGCCGATGGGAACCTCACCAATAGTATTTTAGTCAATGGATTTCCTTCATTTTTCGGAGAATCTTTCATCAAAAGTTCAGAAAACACCAACAATTTCTTAAAATCTTTGACATTTAAAACATTTTGTCTCAACCCCCATGAGTGGGAAAACAGGCTAAATATCAGGTTTATTTAGTCTGGTTTTGCTGGTGATGGCTATGTCGGGGTTTGAAACTCGACCGAATGTTATGAGACCAGCTTTTCCTGAATGGTTTCCCAATCTCTCTACACAGAGAGACGAGTACATTTCCTTTCAATTCTACTCTTACCTTCCTGATTCCTAGACCATTAGTGTAATTAAAATCAGTGGCGTATACTCCGGGTATGCTAGTCCTGCGCCGCATACCCATAATGATATGGACTAGTTTTTTTTTAATTCAATGCTGTCTATGTGAACTGTGTAAATACTAATGTTTAAATTGTTAATAAATATGTATGTAATTAATTAATAATTTTAAAACTAATATTGGTTCATATTCCAAGAATACTGTGTTTTAAGTAATTCTTCTTCCAAAAGGCTCTACTTAACACAATAGGAAACCCAGGGCTTGCTGCTTGAAAACCACAAGGCATGGTAGGGAGGCTCTAATGACCTTGCCCAATGTCTAGGGGGTTGCAACTCATTCCTTTCCATTCGCCCACCAATAGATTTCGGGTTTTTACACCCCAGGTCATGCTGTTCATGTGAAGCAAACTAAATATTGTGGCAACTTTTGAAAAAAGATTCAAGATCACACTATTTATTTATTAAGCTAATTTAGTATAGTTTAAGTAAAATGACATAATATATATATATAATTAATTGTAAAATAATAGTTAGTATACGTAACACGTAACGTAATACGTAACGTAATATACACTAATTAAATACATTGAGTTATGTTTAAGCATTATAGTCACATGTATTATCATGTATTTGGCAAATACATTTAACCACTCTTTCAAATTTAGCCATTTCAGCACTGGTAGTAAGAGGAAGGAAGGAGGGTGGATGATGAGGCTACT